>WHYT01016375.1:308533-401942 GCA_009806455.1 Tetrax tetrax
AAAAAAAAAAAAAAAAAAAAAAAAAAAAAGTTGTTTTCTCGTTTTCCTTTAAAAGCTCCAATTATTTTAAGACAGCTACACCAGCACAACTCTGAGGAAAACATAGTGAGAGTGACCACAATATTTAGACTTAAAGCCAAGCTTCCCACAAGGGAAAGCATGAAAAACCCAAACTTCAATGTTGGCTAATTAAGCAGACAAACCTCAGGCATGAAAGCTGGAGGTGGAATTCATCACCAGTGTTTTGGTACAGGAGCCCATGTTTAATATAATTGCTGTTAATATGAATTTTCCTCCTCTTCTTCCTTTCTTTTGGGCAGTGGTGGGGATCATGTCAGAGCTGACTCGGGTTGTAGGGGGTTGTTGCTAGTCCTCTTCCTTGATCAAAACCTGCGTGGGCTGCATTTCCCTAGAGAAGAACCAGGAGAGACACTTCTGTCTGCTGCAGTTATCATGTAAAGATACTCACCCCCAGGTATAAAATGCCAATTTGGAAGAGCTGTGATTATTTTGAAATGAGAATTGTGCCTTCCAGTGCTTGGGAGTTTTAATTTGAGTAATTCAAGCACTATGTTTGGAGATTCAATTTTATTTTAATCTATACATTTGTTTACTTTCTTAAAAATAAGTAATTTTTATTAGAGGTTGTTAAGAAGTTGATGAACAGGTGCTTTACATTAAACTTTGTACTTCTTTTGGTCAAGTGGAAACAATAATAAAGCTTAAACAGTAAGTATTTAGTCTTATTTTTTTTTAGTATTATGAAAGAGTTAATGATATACTTCATTATCAATGGATGATTTATTGTTTTCTTCACTTATGATTTCTGGTATGTTCTGTTTGGACTGCAGTTGGGATCCAGATAAACTGCCTATCATAGAATCATAGAATCATAGAACAGTTTTGGTTGGAAGGGACCGTAAAGATCATCTAGTTCCAACCCCTCTTCCCCGAACTAGACTTCCCCTTCCACTAGACCAGATCGCTCAAAGCCCCATCCAGCCTGGCTTTGAGCACTTCCAGGGATGGGGCATCCACAACTTCTCTGGGCAACCTGTTCCAGTGCCTCCTCACCCTCACAGGGCAGAATTTCTTCCTAATGTCTAATCTAAATCTACCCTCTTCCAATTTAAAGCCATCACTCCTTGTCAAAACTTGCTCACTAGTTTTCTTGTAGACCCCCTTTAGGTACTGGAAGGCTGCTATAAGGTCTACTACAAGGTCTCCTGAAATATATATGACATATTTTTATGTATTAGTTATTATCAGTTAAATGTGCTGGACACAAATTGTAAACTTAGATGTTTTGTGTTTGATACGATCTAAGAAAGGATTTAGTATCAGCAGTCAGTGAGCTGAACTAATAACTTTTATGTTTGTAGGTCTAGTAGGTCTTGCCCCATCATGCAGTTTCTATGTGTTCTGTGTAGCTTGAAAGTGGGAAACTGAGCTCCTTTCCCAGCCTTTCTGGCTGAGCAAGGTGAAACTCGAACAGTGACTTAAAGCAAAACTGCCTTCTGCCAGAGGCTTCAGCAAGTTCTGCCTCCAAGTGCTCCACTGATGGATTCGTTTTCCTTGACACTTCAAAGGCAAAACCTTGCTTTCTGGTTTTAACTAGTTTTGCTGAAGTTTACCAGCTAACCCACTGTGTTCAGCGAATAAAGGTACAGCTGAACATATGTCATTTCATAAAATATGTGCCATTACATTTTCAATACATTTTGTATTTATTTAATTCTTCTCGCCTTCTTCCATCAGGATGTATTACTCCTGGTTGATAGTGGCTACTTGACTCCTCCTGAATAAGTTTGGCAATTTTAAAATGAAACTACCCTAATATTTGATCTACATCCACTGTCAAATGTCGGGGAGAAGCCTGTCACCCTGCAGGGACGCTGCAACCTGGGCAGACAGCAAAGAGGATCCTTCTCCCCCACCAAAACCCAGAGGTAGCACCTGACAGCTTGGCATGGGAGCTGAGGTATCTCACCACACTTGATGGCCGCTGTGACAGATGAGGCCAAAGGAGACAATTGTGCTGTATGTACTGCAACAAATACTATATCAATATCCGTAGTGAATTTTACAGTATTTCTAATTTTTTTTTTTTTTGCTCTTATATAGACCAACTTCAGAGGAAAAATAAGGTCAAGAAATCTTTAAGGAGGTTTTCTTGAAGCTTTGTGCTACCATTTGTTATACTTCCCGAAAACACAGACAATTGCAGGTCATCTTTGTGCCAGACACAGCATATAAATAAAATAAATAACCAGTCCGATTTTATATGTAAGAAGAGGTAGGCAAGATTTTTCCTGTTTTATCTTTAATTAAAACTTTTTCTGAAAACCTGTAATTACTAAAGGAAATTATTATTATTAATTCCTTAAAAGCTGTTATCCTAGACCCGAACCTTTGACCAAAACCAGCATCCAAAACAGGCCTATACGTATTAATTTCTGATAAAGGCACCTGAAATGGTACGGTCTTGCTTTCTGCAGAGGAGGAGTGGGCTGGAGCAGAGCATGTACAGACCATCAATATTTTAATGAATTCTTCTAGAGTGGATGTGTCTACATAAGATTCAAAATATCTATACAGTGCTAGAAAAGCGACTGTGTGTCAAAAAAGGTACTAATTTACCTGCATGCCTGGCTCAGGTCCATCAAGAACTTGCCCATCTTTTAGGAAGGAAAATCTAACAGAAAACACCAGGAAAAAAAAGTGTGTCAGACAATTTTATTTCTGAAGTGTTTTTCAGAGACAATTGAGAGTTCAACAGTTTCCAAGCACCTGTGAAGAAGCAGTAGCAGCATGATGGATATGAGGGAGGAGAACCGGAGGCAAGATGGCAACAGTTAAATGTGTTGTTTGTGTGAGTTCCATATTAATTTAGGAGATTGTGGTAATTTCAGACAGAAAGAGAAAAAAGGATGCAAAGATGGTTCTTTTAAAAACTAATTTCTATATTAATTAATGTTGGAGAATGGGGTTGATTCACCCATGCTTTTCATATTTTGTAAGGAAAAGTGTATTTTCTGTTTTGAAATGGGTGCTGATTTGTTGAAGCAAA
Source organism: Tetrax tetrax (assembly GCA_009806455.1). Taxonomy (NCBI): domain Eukaryota; kingdom Metazoa; phylum Chordata; class Aves; order Otidiformes; family Otididae; genus Tetrax; species Tetrax tetrax. Next base: position 311,604 of record WHYT01016375.1, read on the forward strand.
TCATGAATGTCAGTGGCAAAAGCATCTTCAGTTTCCAAAGAAAGGTGTCTGAAGAGATTGCTTCATCTGCTTTTCTCAGTCTATGTATGGCCAGGTATAAAAGTCAAGAGATTCATGATCAGATCTAAAAGATACATTGCAGCTCTCCCTGAGGTGCTCTATCGGGGTGAATCTGCAGCAAGGTTGGGCATCTCTCCCCTTCCATGAAACCCATGCTGAGAATAACAAGTTAATTATTCTCAGTAAGAGAGCAAGTTATAGAGAAACAAAAGAAAATCTACCTAATTTTGAACTATCGTTGTAAAAGCTTCTAAAGCTGTAACACTGAAAGACCCATCATGCTATCAAATAAAGCAGATATGCTTTCTGATTCTGATTTGGCTGCAAACTAGATGAGCATACTAGATAGCATCTATGCTGCTCTAATTATTTGAGAATGTGGCCTTTTGAAGAGCTAGATTTTCTTCTAAAGGAGAGATTTTTTTTAAAGTTTGGCATTTTGCAAAACAGCCTGTATGGCAAGTGTACTCTGATGAATCGTGTTGTTTCAACTAAGTACACAAAAAATCATGGCCAATAGCTATCATATTTTAAGAGCTATAGTTCATGGAATGAGCATTACCCAGAGCAGAAATCCATTTAAAAGATTCAGAGGTGCTTTTCCCTACATGCACGCACAGTATACTGCTGCTGGACAAATAGATAAATGTAACCCGTTGAACCTGCAAATCAATTTCTGTATTGTTAGAGACAAGTGAAAATGAGTCTTTTGCACTATTGACCCCAGACAGGCTGGGCATTGGTAAAGGCAGGTCAGCCTGCTGCTTCCTTTATGGCTAAACGCTGATAACCCCTTTAAATTATCTCTGACTGAAACCTGGAGGCTGTGGTAAGGAGGGAATAAGATATGTGAGGGTTTCCCGTGCTCTCCTGACACATCAGTCGTGACATAAGCAAGGAGAGCCGAGTTCATGGCAGAGCCTGGCACGGCCATTGCTGCCGAGCTCTGACAAGGAGGCTCCAGCAGGTTTTGTTGGGGGGTAGCTGGAGGGGGCTGTTGCCCCCAGGTGTCCGTCTTGGCCCCTCACAAAGATCCCCACTCTATATTTGGGTAGTTACAGCAGGGGACATGGTGTGAGCTGGTGAGTTGGCCCTTTTTGACTGTGAGGAAAGTGCAAAAAGTCTGGGGTTTTTTTAGGCTCGAGAAGACTAGAGAGAGGGATTACTGCCCTCTAGAACAAAAAAGGCTGCTGCACAGGAGTTAAACCGTTCTCTTCAATCTTGCATAGCAGAAATTGAAGGGGTAGTAGGTAGTAGTTGCAGAATACTAGGGTCAGATTCAGCACAGAGGGTCTTTCCCAAACACTAGGGGCAACACACTACTAAGAAGGCTTATCTGAGCAGGGTAGACCCATCATCTCTGGAGACTTTTAAGAACAGGTTGGTGAAGTATCTGTCAAGAATAACACAGGTCTTCACAGCAGGTGACTCTCCTAGTCCCCTCCAGCCCTATTTTTCTACCATTCTAGGACTTTGCTGAAATGCTGTTTTTGAGAACTTCACCCTGGGAGTAAGCTTTATGAGTTACATCTCCAGTAAGTATGGCAGGAATGCAATATCCAGTGTGCATAGTGTACTGCTATAGCAGTACTGCTAGACTGTCTGTCTAGCAGTAGGTGTTCAGTTCTCTTTTTACTACCCATCTCTCCACCACTGAAAACTACTATTTACAAAGCTTTGGAGTGAAGGGGCCATTACATACGTAATTCTGAGTGTGCCACTTCCAGAGAGAGATAAGACATTAACAACCAAATGAGAAAATCATCAGAAAAACAGATTGCATCATCCCATCTGTAAGTTAAATAACACTTTTCTTCATTTCTGCATTGTGCTTTATACTCCCTCATCTTTATCTATCACTTCAGAATTTCTTTTCTCTTCATTGAACTTAGCACAAGAAATCCCAAGTGGCTAAAATCAGATATTACCTTGACTAGCCTTCATGAGCCTAAAAACACCACAAAACTACTCTGGTTGTGCAGGCAGGAAGAAGCTTGTACAAATGGCTAATGCAGACTACGTCAAAGAGAGAAAAAAAAAGATTTAAAAGTAAATAATAAAAAAAAAACCAACAAACTGCAGCATGCTGTTAATTGGCGCCATCCAAATGCCGATGTACATGTTGTCCTTGCGGTGGAGGGCAGGCAATTGGTGTAGTATGTTAGAAGACATCGGTGTCTTTCTTTGTAAATAAATTGTTTAGAGTTCTCAGATTTCTAGCTAAATGGTTATGAAGTTTATCAGGGCTTGCAGATAGTCTTGGTTCAAAATAGGAACTTGCAATTATCACTCAATTACAGTCCTTCAAAATCAGACAACAAGGCACCATTGGCACAGCCCCAGGAAAACATTCAGTACAGAGATACTAATCAAGATGCTGCTTCTAACAGCTAACAAGAAATTCATTTTAATACAATGTACACTGAGCAATTTGATGTTGTCAGATCAATTTGCCCCTTTGATTTTGCAGAGTCCCTGTGAACAAAGTGTAAGCTAAGGCTCTGATTCATTCCAGCTATTCCATTATTTACTAGCGTGTCAGAAGCTTTTGCAACTGATCTTTTATGGGGGACTCAAAGCATGTTCTCCAGACGAGGGAGGGAGGGCATTGAGCAAGCTGCTGAAGGGCAGTAACTGAACACACCAGTTATCCATGTCAGCTCCACAGAGCTTTGCCTCAGAGATTTTCCCAGTTCAGAATATCAAGGTTGTGGATATAGCTTGGCTGGGCTTTTGCATGGAAGATGCAATCTGTTTTCTAAACAACAGGGACTTCTCTTGCTAGCACTTTCTGGGGGTGTTTTACATCATGGGGGTCTAAGGAAAGACATAGCAGTGAAAGTGAAATGGGAGAAATGAGATGACTCACAAGATGAGATGAAAGCGTAGCTGTAGGAATCCGGCAACTTCTTCTCTGCTTGGGAGGTCCAGAGGGGGTTCACCTCAGACCAGGAGAGCACTTTAGCACATGTATGAATTCAAGCAAGTTGTAATATAAAGTGTGATGATACTGACTATTGCATTAGCTTGAGGCTGTAAGTACCAGGCAAATGGAATGGTGTGACATTGCTTCCATAGAAATATTTCAGGTGAAATAAACTTTCCACTAATTTCCTCATAATCTCGCAAATGCAGAGGGCACCTTCCATGTGAAGATCAGATTAGTGGAACCTATGAATCAGCAGTGGAAAACTTTTCTGCAGAACCTGAATCTGAATTTGCTTATCTAGAAACAGTACATATCATTTCTTGGAAGGACCCGAGACAGTCACAGAAACATACCACACTTTAGTATTCTGTACAATACTTAAATTTAAATGCACAATCAAAGAGATGCTCAGACATTGTTATTTTGCTCCTTTGCATTTTGCCAGACTTTAGAGATTTGGAGAGCGAATAGCAATACTGTAGTACAACTACAAGATTAACTGGATCAAGAAAATATTTTAAAGCATTATTCTCAAAAGTAAAACCCTTTTGTTTAAAAAAGTACTTCCTAGATTCTTATCTGATACATCTAAGCTTCTTGTTTTGTATGAAAATAGATATTCAGGCCATGCCAAGAGAGAAATCTATTTAAAATAAGCCGTGTTTACAAAACTTTCCTACAACAAGCACTGTCATCACACTTTTGATGAACTCCAGCAGTAAAACTCTCAGCTTGCTCCTAATGCTCTCCCACACGGCTCTTTGAGGCCCATGGCCCACTGAATTTGGAGAAGTTTGTGCACAACAGCTGTTAGGAAGTGAGTTGCTGGACATAGAACAAATAACTGGATGAATCATCTAGTGCTGCCATGGGATACAAGGATCAGGGCTCCTTTTTGATATTTCAAGTGATGAGTTGGGTATTTAGAACAAAATCTTTCTCAGTTCTCCAAAAGCCTTTGACCATCCAGCTGGCCTTTCCACCTACTCCTAGCTCTGACTACGAATGCGAATCACCCCATGGCACTGCTGCGGTGTTTTGCTCCCAGCTGCAACAAGTGTCCAACACCAAGGGGACTGAATCTGCTGCTGTTTGGTTTGTAACAACAGGAGCAAAGCTATGACAGACAGCAAGGGAGTTTCCTCCCTCTCGCTGTTTCACAGAAGTCAGTTCCTCATGCCGCTGTTTCCTGAGAACCACACATTGGTGTCTGGGGCTATTTGCAGCTACTTCTGCTCAAAGGCACAGATGTATGTAATGCAAGATAAACAAATGGCATAAAACAAATACCAAGCTCTCTGTTTATGATTTCTTTCCCAAGAGGAAGAAATGATCATCACTCTGCGGCTATCATCTCTCTGCGTGCCCCTCGGCAACGACAGAGGAAGAATGTGGTTTGCTTGTGCTATGTTGCTGATTGCCTGCACCTCTATTTCAGTACTGTTGACACCAACTCCACAACTTGACTCTGGAGAAGAACTGAGGAAAAAACCCTGTATTTAGTACAGTCCAAGTTTCTCAGTTTTCATATCCTGGCTTGGCCTTTTGGTCAGTTTTAGAAAACTGAGGTGGGGAAGAAAGTGTATTTTCCAGCAGACCAATTCCTCCTTTGCCAGCTACTGGCTTCCTTCACTGGCTTCTGTCTCTCCTTTCTTGTAAGTGAAAAAAAATCCCAACACCCTCCCCTGGCTCCCTGAAAGGAAATTTTAGCCTCAGTTCAACAGGTTTCTCTGCGGGCCAATTGCTCACATACATTCCCAGTCTCACTTATGAACAACTGGAAGAGAAAGAATGAAAGGGGCTATGCACAAAGAGTGGGATGAGGAAAACAGGTGAACATGGGAGAGGAACGACTGGGCGGACCTGCACTCTACAGAGGAGACCAGATGAGTTAGGGTAAACTATGCTCTGTTTTTTTCTCTCTGGAAGCTGAAAAGAAAAGTGGTGTGATAGGATCTCAGTCAGTCAGAGCTCTGGGATGGTTATCTTCTTATATAGAGCTCCTTTAAGAAGGATGAAACTACAAAATTACTAAAAAGGGGGGTTATAAGCATATATTTGTAAATAGAGAAAACAAAGTGACCAAGTAGGAAATTAAAAGTGTTGATATCCATCTCTCCACCTTCCTACCGTGTCTCTGCAGATGGATTTTTGATTTGAGAGTCCTGTCATCAACTTGATGATTTTTTGAACTGCAACAACCATTGTACAGCCATTTCTGGTCCCTAGGAAATCTTATTTCTATCCTTTTTGAGGTCTCATTAGGTGTTTGCTCCTTGCTTCTCTCAACAGCCAGTCAGTCTTTTTCACTTTGAGCAATTCGCTCACAGCGCTTTCCACTGACTGTTTCTCTTACCTGCCATCCCTATCTTGAGGAGCCCTATCTCTATCTCTTTCCATCTGACCTGAAGAAAGAAAAAGATGACAGCAAAGAAGAAAGGAAAAACACCACCACAGAAGAAAAAACAGATGCTTGAATCAAGCTTGAGCTTCACATAAGGTTGCAGGACAAGAGGAGGAAATTAGACTTGACATAACCTCACGCCTTGATTTACCACTCTACAGTCAGTACAGTGTTAACCATTGCTCTTGCACATCTTCTCTAGTTATCAATCAAACCCCTGAGAAAGATGCTGTAGCTTGCCTGATGACATTTATGTAAGAGGAAGAATGAAAATAAGAGGAAAGCAGTGTCAGGAAATGGCATTTTTCATTACCTGTTATTTCTAGAGTCTTAACAGCATTCCTTTACATTAAGTGTAGTTCAGAAAATTGTTTGTTGCTGTTTTTCAGCAAACAACTTAACTGCCTTGAATTTATTTTACAAGTCAGCTGCCCTCCTGGAAAACATCTGTGTTTATCAGGAAACCAGTCTCCCAAAAAGTGTAAGTTAAAAACTTACTCTTTGTTTCCTGAAAGCCAACAAGGCTTATGTTATGTGAGAAATTTCCACAGGAAAAGAAAAAAAAATGTCTTCAGATGGACGCAAATTTATAGTCAGATGAATCATAAATGTCACGGTCTGAAGGAACTCTGCCCAGAGAGTTCCTTTTCCTGCTAATGTCGTGCTTCTGGCTTTGTGGTTCACTGCTTGCATATGTCCCTGACTGACATCCCCCTAGAAAGTTCAGCAAAATTTCAGAGAAATTTCCCCTCATCCTGTGCATGTCGTTTTTGTTTTATTACACTTCCAGCTGGGTTTTTCACCTTTCGCAAAGAAAAACACGTTGCCCCAGTTATTGTTCTGGGCTGAAATGTAAGTGCATGTGTGCATGTATGAGTGTATGTACACACATATATACACACGTATAGAGAGAAAAATGTGTGTATGTATATGTGTATTTATATATCTATACATATGTGTGTGTGTATATATATATATATCATGGAGTATTTTTACAGGCCAACATGAGAAAAGTGTTAGGTAAGGTCTTTTTCTGGTAGCGATCAGCAGAATGCACAAACATTTTGTACCTTAAATAATATTTTCTGAGTGGAAGTCACCATTTGGTTTGTGTCCTGTTAATTTGTTTTTGCCAGAGTAGCAAGCTCAACACTAATTTCTCCAAGAAGAATGAAAACACAGTCAGTGAAGGCCCCCCAGGTCCAGAGGCTGGTGCTTTTGAGGCACGCACTCAGACAGGGACACTTGGTCTCACCCGCCACATCAGTTCGGGTTGAGTGCCCCCTGTCAAGGCTTATCCCCCTGTGAGGCAGAGCGAGCTGTGCTCGGGGCCTCAACCCTGTCATCCTGTCTCCCATTTGGGCTCATTTATTAAGAAAGCCGGCAGGAACCAGCCATGGGGAAAGGGGGGATCTCGCAGTGACAAATCCGAGGCATAACAAGGCTCTCCGTGGCCGGGCCTTGTCAGGGCCGCCCTCCTCAACAAGCGCTGAAAACAAGTGCTCCAGCCTCAAGACCAGGCACCTCCTTGCCAGGGCTCGTTCCTGGGGTGCTCTGTTTTCCCTTGGCTGTGTTTTTCTGGCTTTTGTGGTGATGTTAGTTTGAGGCTGGGCACGGGTTTGGGTTATTTGGGTTCAATGAGTCTCCAGTGGTCAAGTACTCACAGCAAAGGCCAGACCACAAAAATCAGCATGATAGTTATTTACCATAACCATATACAAAACCACAAGCAGCAAAGGCTCCCTCAAATACATCAGAGACACTGCACATCTCTTTATTAAACCTGTCTGTTACCCTTCAGTTTGCCTTTAAATCACAAATAAAACTGGAAAAATCTAAGTCAGCAGAAACAAACCAAAGGACAAAAATAATGACAAACAAAGCAAAACAAGGTTATTAAAATCCTTCCCTCTCCCTCAAATCTTTCTCTTTCTTTAACTTTGAATTTATTTTGCTCAGTTCCAGCACTGGAGGTTAGTGATAGACAGCTATAAAATTCTTTTATTCACTCATAAATAAAATATCTACACTGTTTGAGAGTTATCCACTCCCCTTGACAGTAATGAACTTGCCACACATTTTAGTCATCCATTATAATCAATCCAAAGTCCTTTGGCCAGAGGAAGCAGATACCTGGTTAGAAATTGACTCTCTCTGGCTCTGTGTCAGTGACACTGCTCTGCTGATTCTTTGAGTAATTCCTGTTTCTATTCAGACATCGAATCTAATCAGACACACATTGTTTTGAGATGCTTCTGCTTTTTAAAGGGTTTTATTTTTTTTCAGTCTTTTGAATAATTTCTGTATTTTTCAATCAAGGAATTAAGTCTGGCTCCTAAACTTTAGGTTTGTACACAAACCGATACAAATGTTGAGGTCTCCTTTGTTTTTCATTTCCTTTTTTTTTCCAGCCCTTCTCAACCACAGCCTTTTTCCTTGACCTCTCCCAATCCTCCTCCCAGACTGCTGGCCCCAAATGTGTTGTTTCCAATAATATTTTCTCGGAGTCCAGGGAGCCGTCCCTCCGGCGAGCTCTGTCCAACTGCTGACTCCACGGCCAGCAATGAGAGGGTTTTCCGACTCAAAAAGAAAAGGGGATTGAAGCAGATTGGCATTTCCAAATTATGGGAAACTCAGAAATGAACAATTCCTGTAAGTACAACTGGTTTGGCAAAAGGACCAGTGACCTTTAAAGCTACCAGAAGATGGAAAGCTCTCGGGCGCTTGGGAAGAGGTAGAGCAAGGGATGTCTATCCCTCTGTCCATCCTTTCTAGGGCTCCGTTCCCCATCTGAGCTATTTCTTTCTTCCTCTTCACTCAGACATATATAAAGTGATCTGACTTTCTGTGCAATTATACTGAAGAGGGATTAATGGGTTTATTTACTGCTCTTTCTCAGAAAGTCGTGTCATTATTGATTAGCCCATCAATAAGAGGATTTGTAAAAGCACAAATATGAGTTAGATGCCCAGCCACCATCTGTGCCTTTGGAAAGCTCTCTTTGTGGGACATCTGGGACTTGTATATCTTTATGCTTCAATATTATATGTAGACTTTATGGCATTTTCAGAAAAAGAAACCCACATTCTCACTTGAATTGAATTTGCTTACGAGTTGGGGTCAAACTCAGCAAATCATGTCAAACAAATGAAAATGAAGGAAAAATTGTTGCAAATGTGAACTCTGGTACTTTGGAGACTTTGATGATAACATTCACAAGCACTTTAGACATCAGTCACCCCTTCATGGATACATGGCAAGGGTAACCAAATTTCATGCCCTGCTATGAATCAGGAGAAGGGATATCAGCTCCAGTTTACTGCACCTCACTTCAGTGTCATAACCAAAAGCCGCCTTCTATTTAAGGAAGGCACTAATTTTTAGGCATTATATCAACATTTGGCCCCAAACTGTAATTTTCTTGGTTTCTCTAGCTCAGGAACAAAATTTAAAAAAAAAAAAAAGAGCAGCAATTATTTGCATAGTCTTAATTCTGGAAATGTCTCATTACCCACATGAAATTCATCAAAGTTGCTTTTAAGAAGTACAAAAGCAGGAAAATAAATGATGGCTAGTGATAAGATACATCCAGGGAAAGTACTGAGCCCTCAAGTGAGCAATAGGAAGGGATCCATCAGCCCCCGTCTGTAAGACCCCAGGTAGGTTAACAGACTCATTTTTCTAGATCTAAAGACAACAAGCAGACCCAAGTGCCAAAACCTCCAGCCTCTGTTGGTCAAGGGAAGGAGAGGAGAATCTGTTGCTTCTGGGGAGACTGAGCAACAAGCAAGGGGATTAGGAGGGCAGCTCATATCTCCCAACCCAGAAGTGGGGGTTACATCTGGTTTCTGAATTTGCAAGGAACACAGAAAGTTTAGGTAAGATCAGAAATGCATGAACTACTGTCATTTTAAACTCTTTCCTCTGCATGAGCATGGTTTTGTGTGGATGAACAATGCACTGGTTTTGGAAAGCTGTTCTGAGTCACATCAATCACTGGTCCCAGCTGCCTAGAAGGAAATCTCTTTCAGGTGTCCTGCACAGTTAAGGTCCATGGTTTGAGCCAGACTGATAAACAAGAGTAGGGCTGTAACCCAAAGATCTGCTCCTCCTCAGGGAGATGAGGAACACCAGCCAGGTAAAATGGCAGTTTAGAGGGTAGCTGTTAAAGGATTTTGGAGGGGTGATGTAGTGTTCACATTGTGTGGTTTGGGCTTTTATAACAAATTAGCAGTTTGCATCTAAAGAGGGAGCCATGTCTAGCACTTCCTAAGCAGGTGCTGAAGCAAATGTGATCAGTCAGCAAGGCTATATTTTTGGTGGCATGCCTTAATGCTATTTAATCTTCAAATTCAGTGGGGTAGACCTCAAACTACAACAGCTTACATAGCTCACACTAGCATTCATTGCTTAATTGCAAAGAGACATGCCACACTGGTTCTCATTTCTTCCTGCAAAAGACCACAGATCTTTGTTTTGAATTTGCAAGATCCAAGCTTAACTGATTTCTTCTTTATCCTCTTCCTTCTCCTGGGAGAGAGAATGGCAAATATCTGTGGTCAGCTACCAACTCCATCTCATTCTGTATCAGGATGCAGCGTGTATAGGGCAGGCTTTGCATGGTAAACCTGAGGAGTTTACCCTCCTCATGGCTTCCCTCCTCATGGCTCAGAAATGGGCTGGCAAGGCTGGCTCCTGCAACATGTGGAGCAGCACTTGGAAGCAGACATCACCTAAAATTGGCCAGTTTCTCAAAAAATGTGATTTGCAAGATCAACACCCAGCATATGCATCTCTGGCCCAGCCAGGAGGAGCCAGGAAAGCAGTGGGAGGGCACCATTGATTTCAGTCAATCTGCCCCAGCTGAGAATCTGACTCTCCAGTATGCTAGTTAGACTGGAGATGCACATCAGCTTGTGTTTGAACTAGTTCAGATTTCTTCTCAAGTCTAATTTTAGACCTCTTCTGCTATTATTTATTCAACAATGCGAATGAGATATAGATCGCCTTCATTGATTGCCTTCTTTCTCTTCTTTGCAATTTGCCTATTCTTTCTTGAATATCTCACAACAAGCGTATTACTGAACTATGTCAAGACTGGAAGACAGAAAGAAACTATATTGAATCAGAATGCTTTAAAAACCTTGTTTTCTAAACCACATTCATCCTAAATTTCATCATGTTAGTCATAGACTGGAGTTTATAGTTTCCTCTGTACATAACTATTTGCAATCGTGCTGTTGCAATCCACATCACACTTTTTTTTTTTAACAAGAATAGAAAAATGTGGCCTGAAACTGATCTTGGATGATCCTCAGCAAATGCTGACGTTCCACTCTGTGGCAAGAGCTTCTTTTCCTTTTTGTACTGCCACCTGTAAAATATTTCTGTCCCCTTTTTATTTTAGTTTTTGCAGTACACCATTACCACGGCAGCAAAATAAGTTATATGCTGTAAATACCGTGTGTTTCATAAATTCCAGGCAATTAATTAGAGTAAAGAATATTAATAGTTTATTACCCTAGCTTTATTAAAGGCAGGAAGATAACTGAGAGCTGTTTTCCTTGATTGAGAGGGCTCTGGTTACAGGATCTCACTCAGAAAAAGGCAAATCACTATTTGAAGAAAATCTGTAGAGACAAAGGCTGAAGAGAAAATATTCATGAAGCACTTTCCCTGTGAGGACTTCCCTCACTAGAAGAGCAGTTTCCATCTAGGGCATCCCATGGACATTTCCTTTCCATCTCAAATTTATTCCAGGTTATGACTGTGTCTGTGATTTCTGCTCCCATGTATTTCCCCTTTCCCATCACTGCCACTTGTGTATGGTCAGCAAACCAGAAAAACATGAAAATAGATTATGTTCTTATGTAATATCAGAACAAAAACCAAAGACACCAGGCCCTGCAGAAAGCACACATGCTGTGAGAATGAAAGCAGCCCTTGAAAGACTGGGCAGATTAAGATTTTCTCTTCATGTACTAGAGCCTCACACCCTCAGGGCCTCATTTTTGCAACTTGGTGCAAGAACAGCTGCAAGATGGAGGGATAAAGCAGCACATGAGCATTTGCTGCAATTAGTTTGTGTATGGTACATTGAGACATAAAAGGCTGATCATCACCATTGGGTTGGGAGTCGCACTTTTTAGAGGGAAAGTTCTCCATTCTTCTCACAAAGCTGCTACCAGATCCAAGGGGATTATTTAAAAAAAAATGGGAAGTGCTCTGCAAAAAAAAGCCCTGGATCTAGTACAAAGCTACTACTTTGATGATTTTTCAGAAAAGAACAATGTGTTGATAGTGCAGCTGGGGAAATCCAGAACTGGGATGCAATTAGCCACCCTCCAGTTCTGCTGCAGAAAGGTATGTGTGCCTGTCACCTACAACTCTAACACAAAGTAATTCTCAGTGGGAAATCCAGGGTACTGTACTTCAGCAGAGATGGCTTGTGTCAAGCCCAGGCATCCAGCCCACCCGGACATATCCCAGCTAGTTCTGACTGAGTAAAAAGTGCATTAATTGCCTGATTTCACAGAGGGTGTTTTGATGCAATAGTCACCATTTTGGACTTTATTTTTTTCTTTTGGTGAAAGTTAATTTCCTTCTAGGCAGCTAGCACTAGGCCTAGAACAGCTTGAATTTTGGACATTAATGCATTCAAAGAAGATGAAATTTCTGTCATATGTGGAAAACTATCTATCTATGGTAGTTTGCCAAATAAAACCAGTAAGAACTGTGATTCTGAGCCTGAGATTTCTCTCTATATAAATTAATCATATTCCTGTCATGGTCTGTCTGGGAGACAGGGAGGATGCTGATGTGGTTTGTTATAACTCGTCACAGATGAGGCAGAGGCATTTTTACAGGACAGCTTTGGGAGGAGGGATAGAGTCAGTGCCAACACAGTCTAATCAGAGCTGTCCACACTTTCAGAGTGAACCTTTCAGAAATCACAATCTTCAGTTTCTTCCCCTTATTATTAATCTTGAATACAGCAACAGAAGTGGACTATCTATTTTCTTATATTCTGAGTCCAGAGAGACTTCTACAGAGGATGTGTATTCAGGAAAGGCATTCCTTTATGTGAGCACATAAACCAGAAGGTGACTCCTTCTGAGTCACAGGCTTCTCCTACCTGCTATTCACTGGTAAGGCACCGCAGGACTGGTAGATGCTTCTGGTTCCTGAGAAAAAGGTGACCCTCAGGAAAGATGTCTCTTCACTGTCAGCTTAGGGGAGTCTGTAATGACACAATGTGGGCTGAGAAGGAGCGGGTGGGTAGAACAGTAGCTTTAACATAATAAAAAAGAATGACATCATTGTTTTTCAGTCTGACTTTGCAAGTACATGGGCTCTAGCACATGGGCTGCTCAAAGTCCACTTACTTTCTCCAAAAGCCAGGAGAAGGGCCAGTGTGTTTTCTGTAAGGATGTGGAATAGCTGCCGAGCTTCCTCTAGTTTTCCGGAAAGGGCTGGGAAGCCCAGTAGTGCAATGCTTCCCAGAGGTGATGTAACTCAATGTCTCATTAACCCAGGGCAGTTCTTAGATGACACAATCCATCTATTAGCAAGAAAAACAAGGGTAGCTCACACTGCACCTGGTGCAGCAACTTCATGTTGTTGAAGACATGTAATTGTGGACATTATTAAACTTGGTGCTTTTGATTTAGTAATTTAAAACAGCATCACAATCCTAAGGACAGGGGTTTCTTTTACTTCATTTCCTTTATTTTTTTTAAAGAAAATACAATTTTGGAACAAGGTTTAAAACATTTCAATAAGTTGGCAAAACTTGAAAGCTATTGGAGTGATGCAGTGTCCACCAAATTAAGCCGTCCTGTTGACAAGAAGTTAACAGCTGATAATTTCCAGTGCCATCTGACACAAACATTTCAGTTAAATGCAACTGGGAACTAACATGCATGTCTAAGAACATTTATAATTATGTTAGGTAAAGCATAAAAAATGCCAGTGCCGATGACTCTCCATAGAGGTAGCCTCAACAGAGAAGCCCTTTGGCAAAGGCGGGTTAACACACCCCTTCACTAACAAGAATTTTTTGCTTTGGTATGTTCACTAGGGGTCATTAACTCAAAGGATGGTTCAGTAGAAATGTCTACAGTGCTGGTGTCCATGTCAGTGCCGTTTGCACAGACTCCTGTTAGAGCCCTGAGAGAAACAGGCTCTTCTAGGACACAGCTTGTCTCCTCCTTTCAATAGAGTGAGGTGGACTGTTTGTTACTGGGTATCTTTCTCCCCACTCACTGTAAAGACAGTCCAGACAAAAAACTGAGGCATAGGTTACCCAACATCTGAGGTCAGATGAGATGCACTCCATCTGGGATATCTTGAGGCATTGCTAAAATCATATTGGCGCAAGCCATGCCATTGCCAAGGCGTGCATACCATTGTGGGCAGCAGAGCAGCCCTGCTGCCTGCATTTTCTCCCCCAAGGCCCTGGGAATCTGTCTGGCTTCTGCCTCGGGCACGTAGGGTGGCAGCTTCCTCAGGAGTAAGCTGGCTCACCAGCGCTTAGCTTTGCATCACATCCAGGCTCTGCCGTTTTCCTTCCCTTAACAGAAGCAGCACAGTTTGTTTCATATTCACTTAATAAAAAGAATTACCACTTCTGTGAAAGGAGTATCTTGATCATAGCCTGACATGTTTAGCATCTCCTTGCTGCATGTTGCTAACCTTCATGAATTGATGAATATCCCCACTATTGTATATCCCTGCTGCGAAAGCAACATAGAGGTGCTGAATGTTTTGGAGGGGTACCCACATTGTTTCTGTCGCACTCTGTGAAACAATAAAAATATATGCTCAGTCTGTGGTGAAGAGGTGCAGCAGTTTGGACCCAGTGGCTCTCAGCCTTAGTCCAATTCACACTCTCTTAGGAGAGCAGGGAACAAGTAGGTCCTACTGCTGCTCCTCTGCCCCCTTACCTGTCCTGCCAAACACTTTATGGGAGATGCGTGTAAGTCAAATCCCATGTAAGTCAAGGAGTCTGGAGGACCTGAACGACATGCTTGAATTGAGGAGTTCTCATTCCTCAATTTGTCATTCAGGAAACCTTGCTGCCCAAAGGTTGAACCCAAGACTGAAATGTTTGTTTGCACCACACTGTGCCAAAAGCACACCCGTGTAACCAACCCAGCAGCACCAGCAGAGAGATGACACCCTTAGGACTGCACAGGAGGATTTAAAGCACCAGCTTATCTGATCTCCTAATTATGGGCATCTTTATCAGAAAAGTATCCTGTTGGTGCCACAGTAATCATTATTCAAACCTAGGAGAAAGCTTAGTTTATAAACATATTTCACACTGAAGAGGTGCTCTCCAGAGTTGCTTGAGTCAGCTGGTAACGTGCACATTTATCTAGTAAAATATCAACCCACTGACAGACGTAATTACTGAGTTTGTATAACACAGAGGATAAGTTATATTCCCGTGTGAATCCTGAAATGACAGTTTGTCTTCATTCAGTCTGTGGTTTCCCTTACCGGGCTCACCCTGTGAAGTGGTTACGTGTGCAAGATGATAGGCACAGAGGTGCCTCACTGTAGTGGGTGAAGTGGAGGGTACCTGAGGTCTAACCACAGAGATTCGATACATCTTAGTGGTTGTGTTTTTAAATTCTCTTTGCCCAGTTCCTCAAGGGGAGTAGAGCATGCCGGTCCCACTGCTGCCATCAAACTAGTGATGAACTGCTGCTATGGAGGCTCACAAACTCCCCGACATAGACCTGATTTGAGGTGCACAAAACTGGGGTGCCTGTCAGTTCAATATGTTAGACCCATGGCAACTCCTGGCCAAATGGGAGAGGTGACCCAGAGAGGTTTATCAACAAGCAGATATCCTCAGAGAAATTAAAATATGCAGTTCTTCATACTTTAAATATAAGTTTTATTGAAAAACAGCATCTAGATACATCAGTGACTATTGAAATAAAATGTGCAGAATGTTTTCCCTCTTTGAAAATTATTACTTGACTGCTGCACCAAGAGTCTACTCGTGGGCAGTGGTACTGCACACACATCCTATTCCTCACATGTCTTCCCTTGATAAGTGTGATTAGCCATTGCTGGAAGCAGAATGCCTGCCTTCTCTAACTTCTATAAGGCCAGATGTCAGTTCTGGTGTCACCTTTTCTGCAAGGCAAAGACACCTCCAAAAGTGTTTTAACTGCACTGTACCACTGTACTTGCACGCTGCCAAGGCGTTTATCAGATAACAGCCTGGCAGAATGGCATACCTAATATCCAATTTCTTTCTGCTTGATAAATTGTCTTTTAGCATCATATAGTCCATGAAAACTGTCTGGTATTCTGTGGGTCTTCTGATTTTCTCCATTCACTGTGTAAAACATAATTATGTATACCTACACAGCTAATTAGACACTATTTGCAACATAAATAATGTTATATCGTACCTGATAGGATAGACAAGATACAGGAAGACACAGTAAGGAGAACATATCTCCATTATGTCAATTTTTCTGAGCTAAAATATTGTGAAAGCTTGTTTGTTTGCTCCATTCCCATATTAAGGCCAAGGTAATTACAGCATTGCAATAATACTCTTCAAACTGAATTTCAAAGCAGCATCTCTTTAAAAGTTCAAAAGTTAATGCTGGCTAAATCAACAATTGTTTATGGAAAAAAATAAGAAAAATACAGGGCTGGTTTATTAAGTCTCTTTCAGTTCTCCAAGTTCCTCATGTGCTAATACCAGGTCTTAAAGGATGGCAGCAAGAGAAATTGAACAGCGCCATTTGGAATGGATTACTGGTTTAAATGACTCACTTGTGATCTTCACAATTTATGGTCATGTTCACCTCTGCACGCATCACATTAATTTGAAAAAGAGACAGCCTAAACCTTCCCCCCACTGCAGACATAGAACTCACTGCCATAGAGTGTCCTGGATACTAGAAATACGAATCAGAAAAATTAGGAGAAAAACTTAATCAAATAGTATTTCACACCAAGTCACAGATACACTTTCTAGCTCAAAAATTTCAGAAGTCACACATTGCTGAAAGCTGTAACGACATAGAGGTGGTGTCAGTAACACAGAATGCTTGTTGTTTTCTTTAGTGTCTGCTGTTATCACTGCCAAGGGCCAGGCAATGCGGACTTTTAGTCTTACTCATAGTGTCTCAGATTTTATTAACAGAATTTTTACATTTTCTACAAATTTCTGAAATTTAGAAACAGTTTGGTTACTTTCCCCTGCTTTTCAATCGTATTTTTTCCTACAGGTCTAGGTTTCTGACCTCCACGAGGACAGAGATATGGGTGTGCCTATAACTCCATGCTTGACACCAGCCTGGCAAAACACCTATTCCGGGCCCACTGTTGTGATTTTGTTTGGTGAGGGGGGGCCTAAGGTGGTAGCTTCTGTAGGAAACTGCTAGAAGTCGCTCCCCTTGGTTCAGTGGACTCTGCTGGGCCTAGGGCGGACCCACTGCTGGCCAAGGCTGAGCCAATTGGTAGCAGAATGTTCTGTGATAACGCCTCTGCGATAACATATTTAAGAAGGGGAAAACAGAAAAAAAAAAAAGAGACGAGAAGATGTGAAGAGGCCGAGTGGGAGCAGAGGCGCAGAGGGGGAGGCGCAGGCATCGTGGGCCTTGCAGGCCTCACCCTCTGTCCTCTCGCCAGGGGGCCAACTGGGCCCAACTCAGCCTCGCCTGGCTGCAAGAAGTGGAGAGGAGATGAGATGGATGATGTGAAGAGATCCTGAGAGGCGTCTGCCAGCCTGTTGTGAAGAACTTTTCTTGTGAGAGAAACAGCTGCAGACCCCAAGGTCAGTGAAGAAGGAGGGGGAAGAGTAATGCGGCTCCTGGCCAAGATTCCCCTGCAGCCTGTGGTGACGACCATGGTGGAGCAGATTGTCCCCCTGCAGCCCATGGAGGTCCACGGAGGAGCAGAGATCCACTTGGAGCCCATGAAGGAACCCACACCGGGGGAGGTGGATGCCTGAAGGAGGCTGTGGCCCATGGAGGGCCCGCTGGGACAGCCGTTCTGGAGGGACTGCACCCTGTGGAAGAGATGACCCACGCCAGAGCAGTTTCACGAAGGACTGTGGCACATGGGTGGGACCCCACACTGGAGCAGGGGAGGAATGTGAGGAGTTCTTCCCCTGACCATGAAGCAGCAGCGTAAAACATCACGTGATGAACTGACCACGACCCCCATTCCCTCTTCCCCCTTGTGCCGCTTGGGGGGGGAGGTAGTAGAGATAATGTTAAGCTCGGGAAGAGGGAGGGGTGAGGGGAGATTATCTCATTCTCTGTCTCATTCTCCTGCTAGTTTTAGTAATAAATGAATAGTTTTTCCCAAGTCGAGTCTGTTTTGCCCGTGACGGTAACTTTAAGGATTTTCTCCCTGTCCTTATCTCAAACCTCGAGCCGTTTTTCTTATATCATCTCCCCCTGTTCTCTTGGAGGGTGGGGGGAGTGAGAGAGAGACCGCGTAGTCTGGTCCCGATCGGGGCTGAACTACGACACCCACCTGCAGGTTTCTTTCTGTCTTGCCAGCTACAGGATTTTGCCATGTCTGATAAGTCATGCCTGTGCTGAGGGTCTCTGCTGTTATTTAGTTACTTACGTAGTTCAGCATATCCCAGAGGAGTAAACTTCACCCCTCAGGATGGGCAGGGCCAGCACAGTTACAGCATATCTGGGAACTCCTGCAGTTTCTCTGCCGTCTGCGGTCCTCTAAACTTTTTTTTCTTAAAATTAAGTGCTGCTTTGTGCTCTGTCTCAATCTCCAAGCTGCTCTAGATCAGCACAGGTCCATGAAGTTTAATGTTGACAGCAAGACGGGGCTAGTTTGCTCCATTCAATGAAGAAAAGCTTGAGGTCACCTTCATGAATGACCAGTGAGCGGGTCATATACTGAGCAGTTTGTGATCTTCATGGTTTCCTCAACAAACCATTCAGTATGGCCAAAATTTGTCATCCTTGGTAACTATTTGGCTGTCATCGTTGATGCAACTGATTCCTCAGAAAGCTCAAGAACTACATCTACCTGCCAGGAAAGAAGGGAGGAGAGCATTTCCCAAGAAGCTGTAGCTGTTTGTCCCTCCCAAAGGGAAACGGGGGGCTGGAGGTGTCTGGGCCATGGCTAAGGACATAATTCTAATAAAGGGCTCAAAGAGCTGAGAGGGAGCCAGACCTGGCTTTTTGACCTCGGCCAACTGAAAGAGGAGCTTGTCTGTCTTTTTCTCTTTTTAAAAGAATACAGATGCTTTCCTAATACCAGCTGCTTGCTTGGGTTTCCAAGCCACACCATGCTGCCATTACCAGCCCTGCTCCTGGGAGAGGACTTTGCCAAAACCAGAAGCCGCAGCCAAGACTTCTGCACTTTCCTGGCCAGGCTTATTCTGGGAAATCCAGCCAGTGCTGCATGTCCCATCTGCGTGGGTGGGAAGAAACTGCAGTTCGGAAACAACTCTCCCCAGCCAAGCGCTAACAGGAACAGCCCCCGCTGCCCACACCCCACCACCACCCCCACCACCCCACAGCCCACAGGCAGGTCAAACCTCCTGGATTTGCAAATTCCACCTGGGTCACTGCTAATGGGGAAAGACAGCTGAAAGCGGCCAGGGAAGAGAAAAAAAAAAGGAATTAAAATTGAAGCATAGACTGGACTGGGAGAAAGGTATGTCTACGTGGCTTCGAACAAGGAGCAAACAGAATTTTTGCACACAGAATAATACAGTTCAGCTTTGTTATGAACACGTTGCCAAAAACACTAACTTAAATATATGATAGGGGATCAGCAAAACTGGCAACTCCCTGTCCGGCCGAAGGGTGTAGTTTTGTGTTACTGGGACAACTGCTGCCCCTTTTAAAACAGTGTCCTCTGAGTCACCGTGCTCACTGGAATGAAGATTTAATTTGAGACATTCTACTGGAAATCACCAGGGTGCAGGGTCACTCTCACTTTTTGTGAAACATAGTACATGTTTAAGCATTTCCTGCCAAATGGAAGAGCTTCCAGAGAGGAAGCTTTCACCTCGAGGTACCCTGCGGCTGAGGTTGGCATGTCGTCCAAAAGACAAAGCCTGGCCCCAGCTAGGCAGAATAAGGAGCAAGACCCAAGTCTCCATGCAAGGCACTAGTCACTGAGTAGGAAGCAATTACCAGGTGCCTGGGTTTTGTGTGAGTACTGTCAGGAAGGAGAAATGCGGCAGACCACACGCTTTGTTTACAAGGATGTGGATGCAGCCACCCTCGTTGCGATGGCTCCAGCAGGCTTTATCTTGGAGCCATCACAACCAGGGCAGCTGCATGCACATCCTTCAGCTGTGTGCCAGACCTTCCACACTTCAGGACCATGCTGGCAAACCTCATTTGCTTCCAAATTCAGATGACAGACAAGAAAGAGCTGGATGACCTAAATTTGGGATTTACACAGGTACAATGTCAGCTAAGCCCCGAGGTCTCTTTGGGAATGAAGCTGTTCATGTCTCTTGCAGCACAGGTATGGCTGCCACACACTTAAAACATTTTTTCTAGACTACTTTACCGTTCAAACATAGTCAACTCTGTACCACTGTCCTCTCAAGCAGTCACACTGCTGTGAAGCAGGCACATCGAGCCAGAGTCACCCAAACAGCGCTCCAAAGCTGGAGTGACCAGGGTGAAACTGTGGTGCAACTTCTGCTTTCTTCGTGCTAATAGCTACAAGTGAAAGAGACAAAGAACCCCCTGTGCTCAACTATGTAGTACTTTTCCAGCAAGGAAGCCATCCCCTTTGCGCAATCCAGGGTGTTCAGTGCCAATGACTCTGGGATCCATCTGGCTCTAGTCAGAGCTTTCCAAGGTGTAGTTTCCCCACACACTCTGACTGTTCCCTGTACTCCCCAAAGTCAGATGGTGGTGGTCAAAACATGCGCGCTCGCTTCAGGAGACTGTGCAGGATTTTGCAGAGATGTGGACTCAAGCTGCATCCCTCCCACAGCAGGATGCCTCAGGCCCCTTCACCCATGCGCCCTTTCGTCCTGCCTTAGCCTGGGCAAAGGTACACACATGGTGTCAGTAGGGTTGTAGCTCCCCCGTTATCATTGAATAATGAATAATAAAACGGATGCAATGGAGAGAAAGCATGAACATTTTCCTTGGCGTGGGAGAATGCTTGCCATCTGAATGTTTAGCAGAGCAACTTTAGACTGGGCAAGAGGAGGATCCTCTAACCCTCTGTTACTGTTTTATTTGGAAAAGCTTGGGGTTTCATTGTCAAGAATGATTCAATATGATAAGTTACAGTGTTAAAAACCATGCACAGGAACAGATAAATAACTCTGTATACTGTCTGCTCAACCATGCTGAGACTGAAGTGAAATATTTGAGGTTTCCCACAAACCAAGATGAAGCTTATTTACACTAACAAAGGGCACCCAAGGCACAGTGGTGGTCTTAAGTATGCACAACGTGTTTATCAACACCAGATATTTACCTTAACTTTTATATTTGCAGAGCGGCTTTCCACATGCTCAGAGTCATGACCTACGTGGTTAGCTTTGTCTTGTCTTGCTTCTGTACAGCACATGCTGTGTATTGTAGGAAGAGACTAGGCTGAGAAAAAAAAAAAACATGTGCAGCACAACATAATACCCCCGAGTATTCATGGAAACCACCCTCCTCTATTATATCCCAGACCATAAGACTCCAGAGTTTTCTGCCCTTGCTAAGTTCTCACAAAGCCTTCCAGCTATTAACTATAAATTAGACTCTCTTTCTCAAGGACATTTTTGTTCAGAGAAAAGATGTTTCATTGTCAACAAAGTGGGGTGAGCTTCCCACATATCGTGTCCTCTGGCAGCTCCCACAGGCCCTTGTTAGCAGGCTCTGGTGGTCACAGGGCAGAGCTTCCTCAGTCCCTGTGCTGGGCCAAGCATGGCCAGCACTGGAGATGCATGCAATGACATGGGTTCTTGCAAGTTCAGAGGAAGAGTGACTTTCCTCTGCAGCAAGGCCTGGAGAACCAGGTGGGAGGAGGGAAGGTCCAGCATGAACAGAGAAGGTTCTCCACTACTGCCAGGGTGGAGAAAAGGATGCATTGTTCCTCACCTGTCCCTCCTCCTACTGGACATAGAGAATGGTTCACCATCACATTCTCCCTAGGAACAGCTTTTATACTAGGAACTTGTTATTTCTCCACTCCACTGAGCAGCCTAAGTCTTTCCATCTTGCCTCATGTTTGCTAAATCGCTACTTGTGCATGTCATCCTTTCCCTAGACTCTCTCCAGCTCCCCTGATTCAACAAGGAGGATGTGAGTGTTGCTTTGATGATGTACAAGGATCCAAACCATCCAGCCTGACAAAGGACAGCAAGTCTGGAGAGAAGGCGGCTTGCCTGGTTATCAGTGAGGAGGAAAAAAAATCACTTAGTTTCTCTAGAACGGGGAAAAACCTAAGGACAGAGCACCTGAGATGTCCTCAGACCTGTCTGCAGACTGTGCCCTGTTCAGTAACTCAGACAGCAAGGGTCTCTCTGGCTGCCTGAGTCACATAAGGCAATAATGCAGACTGCTAATTCCCTAAAACTTCCATCAGACCAGTTTTTTTGGTCCAATTGTCCATAGACAAGGGTCTATTTTCAGCTCCTGGGTCCCATGGCACAGAGGAAGTTATTAAAACATGATGAAGGTGATCACTTGTTTCTCATCAATATTTATGCGAAGTTCATCTAGTACAAACCACTGTACTGAGGCAAGATTAAGTGTAACCAGGCATCTCTGGCAGAGGATTGTTTAGATGAGTCTTGAAAACATTTTGGGAAGGAATTCTACGATGTTCCTAGATAATTTGCTCTACCATTTCACTAGCATGCTTTTTTAAAGAGGAAAAAACAACAACAAGAGATTTTGCTGTTAAGCAAGGTATGTTATATTTGCCACAGATTGAGTAGATTTCTTTTTGTACTTCCCTAGGTGGACTTGAGAAAATGGATTGCCATTCTGTAAGAGCCTTTAAATATTCAAAGACTTTATATATACTCCACCAACCTTTGCCCTTGAATAAGCCTCCTACTTCCTTTAATCTTTCCTAACAGACCGTGTTTTTTAAATTTCTTATTGTTTTTGTAGCTCTCCTCTGGCCTCTCACTAATTTGTCTACATCCGCAGGCAGTGAGAGCATTTGCATTATCCACTCTGATCTCCTGAACAGCAGTTCCCCCTCCCTTGTAGATTGATCATTAAAAGCATTTTTCTGCATTGTGTTATCTTTGAAACTCAATGTGAAATTTCAAAATGAGAATAACAACTGCCACCAATAACACATGTTTGACTAATGGACTTCCTTGAAGAAAAGTCAAAGCATCCCAAAGCAGTCCTACCTTGCCTGGGCCCACAGCTGCCCCTGGCTGGCAACAAGACCAGCTGGAATTACAATGTAGCTCTGAGGCTCCAAGTTTCAGAAAAAAAAAAAAAAAAAAAAAAAAAAAAAAACCAGCACATAGAAAACAGAAGCTTGATTAAGACTTTTTCAGCCCTCAACATGACTACCTGAGATTTCAAGTACCTCAGACCTTCTGGTTCCTCAGAGATCAGTTACTTGTTTTCCTTTGTTTAGGATGAAATACAAATAACAGCAAAGGAGAATATGATGTCCGAATTGCAGTTGAAGTAAGCCAGTAGAAGTGCACTGTTCAGCTCAGTCTATCTTGTGACCGAGAGGGATCACCAAGGACAGACTGACACCACCAGCAGCGCTGTGCTCCAGCTGAGGAGGTCTGGTATGGGAAACCAGCACTGCCACTACTTCAGCATCAGTGTCTCTCCCTTTTTTCTTCTGACAGAGTACAACAGATTGCTGCTGCACCTTTTTTTGCCATCCAGGAAGGAGTGAGCTGCTGCTCTGAGTGGTTTTTTTTGGTGCAGAAACCCTCAATTCTAGAGGACAAGATCCTTCTCCATAGGGTGGAAGCCATGGGACCTCTCTTCTCTTTTTCAGAGGCCTAAGGATGTTTCCCTCCACATTCATCCACGAGAAAATGTTTGATGTGAAATAATGAATGTGGGGTTTTCTTTTAATCTGCAAGATCAGATGCTGTTTAATTTCCAAAGAACTCTTGGAAATAAAAAGAGATGGGAATAGAAAAACAATGCCAAAATTAATTAAATGGAAAACTCAGTTGTTGAATACTGCTCAGTTAAACTTCCTGGAGAGCCTTAGAGATCTCTAAGCCAAACATGGGACATCATTGATCCAGACGCATTAAACAATCATTAACTTCCCTGCGTGAGGGAAAATGATTAGGTGTTGCTCAGTACACCGTGTAAGAAATCACTTGTATAACCAGAAGTTAGCTGTGAAAAGCAAAACCTCACAATGTGGAAACAGAGCAGGCTGTACGCTTATGTAGGTAACACCAATGAAAGTATGTGGCACAGCCCTCGCTCTCACCCTGCAGACCCTCCAGCCTAGCCTCCCCCAGGCCTGCTCCCCTTCCTCAAATGCTTGGCATTGCTGCCTGGTGCCACTGGTGTCCCACTTCTCATCCTGTGCAGGCTCTGTGAGACTACAGGCTATCTGAGGAGTCCTTTTGTATAATATTTTTACAATAGCGAAGGTTAATCGATGTGGGGATGATATACCTGATACTATAGTATTTCACATGTCAGCTGTTTGTTTTATCTCAGGGCTGATGTATTGCATATAAAATAGGAGACTTCCAAACATGTTGGCAAATTCTAGGTTCCACTGAAGGCAATAGCAGAAGTCGATTGACTTTACTGAAAGTAGAGTGTTGCCTACAAGTTAGGAAGTTGTATGGGAAGAGAAAGCAAATTCTTATCCCTGACTGTAGACTGTAGAAGGAAAATGGATGGTAACTTCAGTTTATCTTGTCTAAAAATTGCATTGACCAACTTCACTGCAGAGCATGTGGAACTGAGGATGCATGACAGAAGACAAGGTGTGCTTCCTGGCTGTACATTCACAACACATTTAAGAACAATGGGAAAGTAACTATGACTATTACCACAGCCTGCATTTTGATATTGCTATTGGAAAACCTAAACATTTTCTAAAATTTACTACTATAGGACAGCTCATCAGTCTCTGCTGAAATCCCTTTGTACCACCAGAGTTTAGCTGAAGCTCCTTAGACCACTTATTAGTAGCCAGCTGTAATGCTTGGCTAAAGCCAAATTTGCTCAGCTCATCTTCCCATGTAGGAGCCCATCATGATCAAGAAAGTGAAGACAAAACAAAGCGCATCCTGGTGATGCTAGGCCTTGCCAGCCTATATGTAATGGGCCATATGGGACTTTCCCAGCTGACAAATGAGCTGGCAGAGCGGGCCTATGGCTGCTCAAACTTGTAGAGACAGCTGGTTCAGACCTCAGGATCAACATCTGACTCAGTAAGGCAGGGTACGGCTGCGCACAGCCAAGGAGTTTCTCACTACTGTAACTCTGCCAAACATTCTCGTTCCTTTAAAAAGTGCTTTATTGTCAGCGAGGTTTGAATAGTCTCGTCTCATCCTGGAATTGAGATGCCCTGGAGAAATGGCATGAATATTACATGTTCAAAAATATATTACATAGCATGTTTATTATTTACCTTGTTTTCAGTTGATTGTTTTTTGCATGGACTAGAAAGCACTACAGACTTTCAGATACTGGCATTGTCTAGCACACTGTATTAAACCCCCAGGGCAGGCCTAATTGGCCTGTGGTTGCAGATATGTTGTAACTGACTTGGCTTGAAGTTTTGCTGGCCACTTCATTTAGATTCATCCTTATATACTCCTTTAAAAGAGGAAGAAGGCATACGGATTTCTTGGGTGAGGTCAGTGTAAGGTTTCTTTCCAGACGCAGGGGCCATTTTCTCCCAAATCCTTCAAAATGAATTGAAGCACTAAAAGCACTTCAGACCATGAAGCATTAATTCATACAAGCTCATTCTCTTGAACTGTCTATTTAAATGGTGAATAATTTCAGTGTTTCATCTCTTAGGCCAAACCTTACATGTCACCTCGTGCACCTCATGCTTCTGGCTGTTGCCAGGATTGCCTTACAGCAGGGCAGTCCAGCCTTCAAAGGGCAGGAAATGAGAGAAAATAAGTTGTGTTTCTCTACACGCCTTGTCTAAACACAGTTTCTGTACACATACAATTATTTCGGTCTACGAAATGACCCCCTTCTCGCACAGGGCTAGCTCTGTGCTGCCACAGGTGGGAGTGCCACATGAGAAGACGTAGACACTAGCCCTGTGTTATGTGTCTGCCCCCACATATCGGTGTTTCAGCGTGCTCTTCCTGGCATCCACTTCTGTACAAAATTAGCCCTAATTAGATCAGCGTCAGGCTTGGTGGGGATGCAGTTATACTGAAATAAAAAATGCCTTGTTGTGGTAAAATGCACTCTGCTTTCTCTGTAAGAATAACCCAGACTTGTATAGCTGTGTGATTGTATCCACACCAAGGAGAAGTGGGGGAAAGGTAGAGATTGGTTTACTCTAATTATACCAATCAGGCTGGAGCAGGAGAGCCTTTCTGTATAGGCAAGGCTTTAAGGTCAGGATATGAAGGTCCGATAAGTGGTGACCTCTGAGAGCTGGTAGGGGAATTATGGCTTCTAATAATGAAGGTTTTCACTGGACATAGCCACGTAGGAATGCGGAAAAATGGCAACAGGAATACAATTTAGCAGAACGACTCAGGAAACTGAACATAAAAGTAAAATCTTATTTTTCCACATCATTCAGGGTGTTCTTGGGAAGTCAGGACTGGGAAGGGCACTGTGTATTGGCAAATCCAGCCCCTTGCTACCTCAGGCAACATATCCTATAACCTTTCTCGTAACTGACCGAGCTGTATCCTGAAACCGCTTACCTAGGGAGGGGTGGAATGGTGCTCTACATTTCGTCTCCTGGGAGGCTGGCAGTTACTTGCATTGACATTTCAATCTGGCAGCACAAAAGCTGAGTAATGCAGCAGAGTTCGGCAGCAGTGCCAGGAGTCTAACATGCTCAGCTGGAAAGCTAGTAACAGAAAGGCAAGGATTTTCAGAAAAAAAAAGTCCTAATGGAAGTTGGCTTCCAGAAAAATTGCGTTCCTAATTCTCTTAGGAAAAACCTAGCGCTGGCTGTTGCAAAACGTACATGTGTGCTTCCAGAGCTGGCACCTTAGTCATACAGAAAACATTCCCAGTCTCATGCAGACGCTGTGAGAGGTTAAGTGTCCCTGGCAGCTAATGAAAGAGCTGAGCCATGGATGATGACCATACTGACCAAGTGTGGGAAACCCAGAGGTTTCCACAGCTTGTGAACCTGTAATTGCATTTCCCAAAATGTTGATTAACACCCACTGTGTAAAGAAAGAAATTCCTCCGTCTGGGCTCTCCATGCAGAACCCACCCAGGGACAGAGCGGAGGGGGGAGCGGTGATCCGCTGCTGGAAGCTATGCCCACACAGAGAGCCCTGCTCCTGTGACTCACCCAGATGAGAAGCTGCACACAAGAGGTCTGCACACACGTCTAGCAGAAGGCAGCCAGTTCCCTAACCTCATGGCTTCCCCAGCCAGTCCCCTCTCCAGGGATGGGGAGCAGGCGCCTGGCATCCCCTCTCCCATGCCTCCCCCTCCCGGAACTGAGGGGAAATTCAGAGAAGCCGCTTGCCAATAGCACTGCTCTTTTTCCCCACATGAGCAACAAAAACATTGGTGTTTGAGGCATTTAAAATACCAGCTGCACAGAACATCTAGGTCTGGTCCTCAGCGAGGCAATGGAGGCAGCTCACGTGTCAGGGGACTGATTTTCTGGGTTCTATGCAGAAGCTTTATGTGATGATATGTAGGGACATAGAGCTTTTCCAATACATTATGGTTGAGAGCAGCTTGCAAGAGGTGCCAGGGTTAGAGCTAGACCTTGAGCTTTGCCCCTTTCTCTGACTCTTCAGAGCCATGCTGACCTTGTCACCCAAAATTCCCTCAATGGCAAGAGGGCAAAAAGCTGTCAGAAGGCCCCAGAAACCTTCAGCTCCTTTCTTCTGTACCCTGGCAATATCTCCTGTCATATTTGAAGACCGCAGATGTGGACCCAACAGAAACAAACACCACTGGATGCCTCCACTGCACACATTTCTCATGGGACAGTTTTATCAGGTTGGCCTAACGCTGAGCGCAAGTCTGCACTCTATCAGACTTCAGCAGCTTCCTTTCCCGTGCTCTCCCATCATCACCTTCCCCAGAGAAGACCCAGAGGGAGTAACAATCTCTACGACAACTTGGATAATTTATTCAAACTTCCTCTCTTCTAGAAATAGCCAAACTTCATTGGCTTGGAGCCAAAGATCACAACTATTTCAAGGTTTTTGTCTCCTCCTTCCTTCCATCCTGGGCACTAAGCATCCTCCTCTGGCGCCAGAGGCAGCTAAGCTGAGGCTCAGCATCCAGAGCTACTCAGGCCCTAACAGAGGTGACAGGAGCTCACCGGAAGTCAGATCCCACCATCCCTTCAGAGTTAAATAAATCGTTGGACTTTTTGTCCAGGCTATCTTCTTGCATATCAGCAGAAGAGCAGCCAATGAATTGCAGGTGACTGGGCAAGTACCATGAAGGCCTAGTGGCTGGGGTAAGCAGTACCCTTCCGATTTTCATCTGAACTTACCTGGCTGAAAATCAGAATTGCTCATCTTCTCCAGGGTACACTACTGCATGGAAACTCAGAGGCAGAAAATGAGAGAATGAGGGGTAAAGAGAAAGGAGAGACCTTATTTAAACACTACAGCTTCAGAAAAAGTTACTTGAATCTTGAACCCAAACAGAACAGCAGCTCTTATTTTAGTTCAAACCAGTTACTTTCATGATTCAGGTGATCAGCATCCCTTGATTTCTCTGCACTTATGTTTATCTCTATCTCCTCCTCACCTGCTGAACATGTCTAAATATCTGTGACAGTACAAACACGAGAGCTGAAGGGTAAGGAAGGAAATTTGTAAGTGGTGACATTTTAAAAATTAACCTGAATTCACTTTCTGCCTCAGTCTAAACCCATCTCTAAAATCCAGTCTTGTAATGCTGCCCTTGTTGACTGGTGAATATAGTGGACTGCACAATATGCCCCTTCTGCAAGGATGATTTGGGAAATCATGTTACTCCCTATGGCTGCAGATGAAGTGCCCACTGGGGACACCATCAGTGTGTTTGGTTTCATATTCTTGACGGATCATCAGGTTTCAGGCAGATTTGAGTGAGATGTTAGCATTGCGCAATACCAGAAGGAGACGAATGTCTTTCCTTTCACCTTGGTCCCATATACTGTTCCCACTTGCCAACATAATCCAGCCTGTCTCCCCTGAATCTTTTTTTCCCTATGGTCCAGCCCACCCTTTGGACCTGTATCTCATAAAGTCCTGTGCTCTGCAGGCCTTTCCCAGACTTGCTCCTGCTGTAGCATAGGGCCACAGCCTCTCCCACCCCAGACCTACAGCGTGCACTGCAGTGACCAGGTCCCAGTTCTGTCTAGAGCCAACTCCAACTAAGTACATGAAAACAACTGGCTTTTCTCCATCACTCACACAACACATCATCAGTAACCAATGCGAAAACTGGATGAGAAAGGAGCTGAGTGCCATCAGGATAACGCTGTTAAGTAAAGTACACAGTCCTCATCGTACTCCTCATCCCCTTTCTTCCTCTGCAAGGGCCAGAAGAGTAGCATGGACATGCCAGAGCAGTTAATGGTGAGCAGGTAATGCTGGCAGGAGATTAAGTGAGTTTTCAAAGCTGATTGAAGTCAGTGGAAAGACTTTGTATTCACTTAAGGTCCTTGGAACAATCCCTAAAAGAAGCTGTTATGTGTGGGATATTTATATAGTTTTAAATTAAAGATTATAACAGCTCATAGAGACTTTAGTGTCCTGGATCTGAAAAGTGCTTTTTTAAACTATCTTAAAACTGAAATTTTTTGATTAATAATATCTATTTAGGAGAGTTCATAAATACACATTTAATTGTTAAACCACTGATGTCTCTATAGCTATAAACACTCTACTGGTTTAATAATGTAAATTTTAAAAGCTTCCTATCATCAGTATCTACACTGCAGGGTCAATAATTATGTGTAATTCATGCCTCTCATTGCAGGAATTTTTTTTTCAAAACAAGTACCAGCAAGTTTGTTTTGCTAAATCTTTACATGTTAAATTCAGCTACAGAGATACCTTGGCTAAGGTGCACTGGCTAAGATTGCCTAAAAAGCTGCACATTGGTAAGGCTGGAATAGGCTTAATAGCTTAAAATAGAGGCTTAGCCAGTTAGATCAGCTTAAAAAGTTATTTTCTTGTGCATGTTGTTAGGGTAAGAATCTCCTGGCCACAAGAAGTTATTGAGGTCAAGAACTTAGCATGAAGGAGAAGGTCATCAGACAGGTTCAGATGAATAACAAGAGCATGCAGAGTTATGGTAGCATTAACTATGGAGGGCATCATCAGAGAGATGAGATGTTGGAGTAGAGAAGCGTAGGAAACATCCAGCTATCCAAGGAAAGGAAATTTTGAGGTAGAGAAAACTCAGTCATATTTGCCTGAAGTAATTTTTTCTGGAATTTCACCTGTAAGATCAATGCTTCCCTCTCTCAGGGACCCTCAAGTAGCAAGCTGATTAGCTAGGGTATCTCCTATTTTTCAGTGCAGAGCACCTGAACACGACAACATTTTACAAAACTTATTGCACATCTACCCAAACTTCCTTCTCCCTCTGTCCTGTGTGTGTTTTTTCCCTGTGTCTTTCTGCTCCTTTTCTAGGCCTCTTCCCCCCAGTGTCGTTACCCCTGCACGTAGCACCAGGTCAACATGCCCAGGAACCAAATTTGCAATCCTGTAGGTATTTGATCCAACACTTAGGCAACATGATTTCGCTCATTACAGCTCTTGTTTATTCAGGCAAGCAGAAAATGGTTGTGATTCAGTCTGGCTTGGCAGTAAACATTCAACAAACAGTCTTACTATTAATGATAAGAATCAGTGTGTCTCCAGATGAAGAAAACTCCTGCCTAAAGCCTGAGCCTTTCAAAGAGGGGTCAATAAGGGAGACCTTTTACATTTTGTCTGCATGAGTGTCAGGGTCTGGATGAGAAAATCTTGTGGGTTGCTTATCCAACAGTTCCTTGTCTCTCTGGATTGCCTGAGACTTGTAGAGAGGAGAACTGGCTTTGGGGCATCTCGGCCCCACAGAAGTGCCTCGGCAGGAGGTCTGTCACTTGGCCCGCTGCCTCCAAACTGGGGCATTTTGGGGTCAGCAGCCTGGATGACTTGAAATGGAAACCAAAACTGCAGCCCCCTGTGACACCCGTCCTTCTGCCAGCTACTAGATTCAGTCCAATGAAACTCTTAAGATATGACTCTGTTTTAAACATGTTAGTAATCCTACTAAAGTCAGTGGACCTGTGACTTCACAACACCTGAAGAAATCTGCATATTCAGGAACTTCAGAGGATAAAAGTCTTATTAACTTTCCATCACCACTAATCTCGAAAAGATTTGCCTTGAAACATGTATGCACATATAGGCATAAATCAGAGAGTGTGTGTTGTGAAGGAATACTTATTTTGCCTCTTATGGCTTTTGTAAGGGAGATTCACAACCTTTACTCTCTTATGTAGACTCTTTGCTTGACATATCTACTGTGGTTCTAGCTTGTGAGAAGACTTTGCTTAGCAAATTCTGGATGTTTCTTCCCATTATTCATTTAGTAACTGCAACCCTTCCACCATCGATTAGTGTGTTGCAATATAGGGTGTTAATCGACTTTAGACATTTAATTATGGTTTGTTTGAGCACAGCATTTTACAAGCACAGTGGTTCATCACATTGCTGGAACAAGTACAATACAGCATCTTTAAAATTATGCACAAATAATAGATTAGTTTCAGCAATACTTTTTCAGCAGCATTAATAAAATCTCTCAAGCGTGCACAGAGCCAATGGCCAGGAGGATTCTCAGGAGGTCTTTCATACAGGATGCACATCTTTGTTACGAAATTCCTCAATGCCTTTTTGCTGTCTCCCTAATGACCAGTTAAATGGGCTCCCATGAGAATGCCTGAGTCAGAGCCAGCTTGAAAACTGCTGAGGAAACATCCTCTCTTACTGGAAATGATTTCCATCAAACTGCCATGTACCATATTTAGACTAACGGATCAGTAACGCCAAACAGAGGGAGCTAAGTTCACAGGGCTTGGGATTCTGCTCTATGTGAAAAGAGATTGCCTTTGTCTGGCCACAGTTGCTTTAGGGCAGGCAGTCCAAGAGCTCTGTAATGCTCAGAAACAAATTCCAGTGGTGAGCAGTTGCCACCAGGCAGAGTTGGAGTGGGGCAGGCAGCGTTCAGGAGTGGCAGCGGACTTTGTGGAGTCTGATTTGACCTGCAAATGAGATATCAGGCACATCTTCTAACACCTAATTGTGGGAGAGCAAGTCTAGTCTGTCAGCCTGAACTAACTACATGGTTTAAATCTGAAACACTCTTTTCCTTTCTTATGTGGTGAATATATAACGCAGAAAACTGGTTTTCAATCATGTGCTTGCCCCTCAGTGAATGCATACAACAAACCAGCAATTAACAGAGCATAGGGACATCTAAGGTCGCTGGAGAAAAGAAAACGCCTGTCCTGTGTTATGCAAGAAATCTAACATAAATCTGCTTTTTTAATTATGCATTTCTTGCTTAGCTCAGTGTCTATGAAACAGATAACGGTAGCTGAAGGCAAACCACATGCAGGAAGTTTTCTTTATTTTCATATAATGAAGATATTTGTTGAGTCTGGATTGCTTAGGTAGCTGCCTAAAGCATTTTTATTTTTAGAACTAGTTAAAAAAAGTTTACCAAGGACTGGAGGGAAAACCAATTCCCTGGACCCTCCAGTGCTTGTTCTTCATATTCAGAGGACAAGATTTTCAAAAGGCCCCAGGTTTGCCCAGTTGTATTCTCATGAGTAGCTGTACTAGCTTTGACATCACCTGGGGCAGACAAGCAGCAGCTTTGAAAATCACAGGGTGGAGGGGACAGGGCAGGAGAGGTGACTGAGGGGGAGCATGTTCAGGGCTCACTGTACCCCACTTCCCTCAAAGGCCTGGAAGAGCCTCGGGCACTTCCCTGCTGTTCATAAACATCTATAAGTGCCTCAGTGAAGCATGAAATTGGATTAAAAGTCCAGGATGCTCAGTACCAATAGTTGGAGAGGATGACTCCCTACCCAGCTCCTTATCTACAGGTCTAAAAAGGAAGACCTAGGTTTGGGTTTAGCTTAGGGTCCAGGCAGAGCTGGCATGTTCATTTTGGGATCTTTTCCATAGCAATTGTGCTTTGCTGAATAAATGGAGGAGACCAGCTGCGAGTATGAATCAAGGCAGCATGGTAAAGTAGCATAAAGTCTGAAGTACATCTGCTTTATTTGCTGCAGAGGTTGGAAAGTATGAGTCAGGGGACCAGAGGAATAGAAAAGCCTGACTGCTGCCTTGGGGGAGCTGAATTCTGCGCTTGCCTCTGCCACAGTGTGCCTGCATGATGTCAGGTCTGAGGATTTATCTCAAGAAGTCATGCATTCTTCATTCTCTACATGTCAAACCTAAGGCCTTATGGTCTGACTTGCCAAAATGTTGAAACTCACGAATTCAATAGAAGTCAAATGGCATCTGTTCTTGGATGTTGGTGTTAGTGTTAAGTAGACTGAAAAATAAAATTCTCAGGCTCTGAGAAATGGAACATCCAAACTACTAGCTGTTCTGCAACTGTAAAACAAGATCTCCTTTCAGCAGGGCACTAGGAGTTAAAAATCACTCTTGTTTGTGGAGTCCATGCACAGGCTACTGGTGCCTACCACAGGAAAGGCAATGAGGAAACTGATAGCCATATCTTCAGAGCCGGCTTTGAACACTGTGCAACAAGTAAAGCCTGGAGGTCACCCTTTAGGCAGAGGACAAGAACTAAACTTGTCATTATTTGTGTGCAGCCCATCCTGTGCACTGAAGGAAACAGAAGCTCAGTGGAAAAAATAGCACGCAGACAGTGACTGAAGACTGTCGTAAGGCAGGCATATAAAGGCTACAAATAAAGGTTGCACAAGCATCCTCATCACAGGCAATGGCTAGTTTCTGAGGGCTTGGCTTTGCAACCTTAGTAATGTTCTTTTAACTTAAGAGTTTTTTGTTTGTTTGAGGAGGACAATTGCTTTCAGTCATGCAAGCAGATTATTAGCCAATTCTTTGCTGAGTGTATTCAAAGGAAGGGGCTGACCCCATCTGGCTAGGTTAGTACTAATAAACAAAAGAGAGTCAAGGGCTACTGTCTGGCCCAGAGGCTAGGTGGAACCATATGCTACATCCGTACAGGCAAATCTCTTCCTCCTCTATGCTCTCTCCACCGGAGGAGAGTGGTTACATCTGGACTGGGAAGACTCTAGCATGTACCATCTCCGAACCTTGCTCTGGGAAAGTGCTAGCTGGCACAGGACCAAACCTGACCAGGGAGTTTGATGGTGGTTAATAGATAGAAACAAATCACAAGCTAGCACTTGAACCTGTGCCCTGGATCTGTCTTGCTTGCTAGTATGTACACAGCTAGAGCATACACTTATGCTGCTAAAGGAGGCTAGGGCCACATCCCCAGCTAGAGCAGTGACCTTCTGACTTCCTTCACTGCTCAAGTATTGGTATACTCCTGGGCTCTGTGCAGGATCCACCCCACTAGTTCCTAGAAATAACACCTGAGCATGGTGACAGCAATTTGCAGAAGCTATTTTGTACAGGTGGTAGGGACCAGATTGACAGGACTGACTTGCTGTGCCCGGTGCATGACTCAGGCACCATCCTAGCAGGCTCTGTATTCCCCACATCCCTTGTCCTTTCTGCATGCACGAGGGAACAGCGTGCACCCTCACAGCCTTGTAACCTAAACACCCGTCCCGGGGGCTGCAAGCAGCCCTTTTATTTGTGTGGGCCAAATTCATCCTACCAACAGTAGAAGACAGAAAAACTCATATGGAGATGGTTGAAGCACACCAGAGAGCTGCAAGGGGAACCAGAGAGATCCCTCATGGACATCTGGGGGGAATAGGTTTGGGGGCAAGAAGTAGAAGTCACCAGTGACAGCTTGTCCCGAAGCAGCCTGGAGGCCTGCCGCTGAGGCTGTACCCACAGTGGTGCCAAGGCAAATTTCAGAAACCAAAATCTGATTGCAGAGAGGCACAGGATGCCAAGAGGCATGCCAGCACAGCTTAGCACACCAAAGGGTACTGTGACAAGCTGTACCAGACATTTGGCTCTGGTGAAGAAGTTGCGCTTTGGCAACCTGCAACCTAAAACTCCAGAGCTGGGGGCTGCTTGGCAGCCAGAAGGACCCTGAGACCTCATGCTCCCAAGGGAGTGCCAGTGGCTGGGACGTACAGGGAGAAGATGTGGATCAGGCCTGTCCTCCTGGCATATGCCTTCTCCACACTTGTTTCCAGGTACAGGGGCAGGGGCAACAGCACAGGTACGCAGCAATTGCACAGGTGCATTGCTCCATCACATCTCCCTAATGGTGTTGAGGCAATGAGGACCAAATTTGGAGGAGAGATGACCTGTAGTGCTCGACAACTCGCACAGCCACAGGAAACAGGCAGCAGGAGCCTCTCAAACTGGCAGCCTCATGTGATAAACACAGCAGATAAAACCACAGCAGCAAGAGATTATTTCCTTATCAGCTGTATCAACACGTCTGCTCCCATCCCTGCCTGCTGGCAGTGCAACGTGTGATGGCAGCAGACACGCCGGAGCGCACAGAACTCGTGACCTGTCAGGTGCACAGACAGGCAGGCACGCGCTTTCCTCTCAGCACACCTTTGGGATTGGACTGAGGATGCTGCACCAGATCCACAAATGCCCTTGCCTAGCCCAGCCAGGCAAGAGAGCCCTACCCTTCCCCAGGCACGTCAGGGGTGGGCAAGCCCAGCCAACATTACCGTGCTTATTTGCCTTTCACAGCGTTAGAGAGCTGTGGCCCATGGAGGGCCCACTGGGGCAGCCGTTCTGGAGAGACTGCACCCTGTGGAAGAGATGACCCACGCTGGAGCAGTTTCACGAAGGACTGTGGCGTATGGGTGGGACCCCACACTGGAGCAGGGGAGGAATGCGAGGAGTTCTTCCCCTGACCATGAAGCAGCAGCGTGAAACAACGCGTGATGAACTGACCACGACTCCCATTCCCTCTTCCCCCCTGTGCCGCTTGGGAAGGGAAGGTAGTAGAGATAATGTTAAGCCCGGGAAGAGGGAGGGATGGGGGGAGGTTATCTTGTTCCCTGCCTCATTCTCCTGCTAGTTTTAGTAATAAATGAATAGTTTTCCCCAAGTCGAGTCTGTTTTGCCCGTGACGGTAACTTTAAGGATTCTCTCCCTGTCCTTATCTCAAACCTCGAGCCGTTTTTTCTTATATCATCTCCCCCTGTTCTCTCGGAGGGTGGGGGGAGTGAGAGAGAGACTGCGTAGTCTGGTCCTGATTGGGGCTGAACTATGACAAATATAGTAGGGGAGAAGCTGCTGAGTGGCTAGGACAGTTCATTTAGTTGCCGTATTATGGATTTGGGAGCATTCAGTTTTGCTGTGTTAATAAGAACGACAATGAATGTTATTTCATGTTAAGTTTAGACATTTGATGGCTGGACAATTATGGTATCTTCTCATTTTCTGAAATGACCTAATCACCTGCTGTATAACAAATTGCCACTTTAGATCATTGTTTTATATGACCTGGTCAAGGTTTCTTTGTACTATTGTGAATTTGTTTATATCTAATTCAGAGTTTTCATAAATCCACTGACAATTGCCTCTTAAACTAGGAAATAAAGGCTTGATTCTTGTTTCTCTTACATACCTGGCCAAATAGTTTAATTCGCTTACACTATGTGCTTTGCAAAAAGAAATGCCTAATAATAAGAAATAACTGAAATCTGATATACTGAGACATAACCTTCTCTTCCTATCAATTTCATATTTTAAAAATTTGTTCTTTCAGAAAGTATAACTGACTCAGAGTTCTCACACTTATCAAAGCTCTTAGCAGAGACACAGCCAGATTTGACTGTGTACTCCGTACAACCAGTTCAACTCAATATAATAAAGGGCAAAAATTGTTTTTGTTATTAATCTATAAAATGAAACTGCATCTGTAGGATTTTTCATCTCCTTTCCATATTTGAATTTAAATTCTCCTCTTTTACTTTGCAATTAAAATCATAGTGATTTCTTCCAGCAAAACTGGTCTACTCACTATGGTCCAAATCCCGTCTCTCTCTCCCCAAAGAAGAACCAATCTGCTCACCACTCTTTTCCCTCCTGGAGTCAGAGGTTCAGGTACTTCCTTCAGCTGTTTTGGATTCAGTGGCATGGGTTGCGGCAATAACCAGGCTTTACGGCAACTTGTTTGGTAGCTAGACATGAGTATATGAAAAGAGCTGTTCTCTCACACTTGTGTCATTTCACCTCCTTTTGGTTGTGAATTAACCCCAGATTCCCAGATCCAGGGACTGCACACCACAGGCCAAGCTCCCTGACACAGCACAGTGAGGCACCGAGCCTGAGCCTGGGGACCTGCCTCCAGACTAAACACACAAGTGGCCATGGGGTTTCTTTTCCCACCCACGTACTGAGGGGCAATACCACAGATCTCCAGAAATGGCACCAGGGCCCCTTTTTTTTTGTACAAAGTGTAGGGTTAGAAGCAAAGACATCCCCCAGTAGCTGTTCAGCATCTCCTCTGATATAGGCAGGAGCTGATGGGCTAAAACACGCCTGTGAGAAGCAGAGCAGGGGCTGGTCATTCTCCACCAGGTTTGTAAATGCTCCTTGGCAGTCCTGGTGGGCTGGAGACTCAAAAGATCAGATTACAAAGTAACCACATCTTTCTCAGCTCCTAGGGACATGTCACTAAAGCGCTCATATGTCCATACAGAGCACAAGAAAAGCCTGTGCAAAGATACCAGCACTAGTTCCAAGCAGCTACCAGAAGCAAAACAGCTGCATTAATGAGGCCATCCTCATGGGATCCTCAGCTCAATGGAGAAATGCAGTAATAGCACAGGCAAACTATAATACTGTTATTTTCTTTCTCCAGTGCCCAGGCGATGTCAGGCTTTGGTACAAGCACAGTACTTTTTGTACCGTGTGAAAGTATCCCCTGTGTCCACGCTTTAATTGGCCCTACCCTGATAGTCACATAAATGTATATTTCCCTTTCACTTCAGAGCATCTACCACTTTCCAGGAGCAGATTTTCTTTGTGCTCCGTTGTCTTGCCCAAAATCAAGATGTCGAGGTCAATCATTGTTCAGCAGCAGCAAGGAAAACAGATTATGTTACCTGGTGGATCTAGGTTACCCCCAGGTATACGCCAGGGCTTTTTTTTTCCCCTCCAGAGCTGGAAATTATCCATTACCACATACCTAAAAGGAAATTGAAAGCAGTTCACTTTTCCTTTGCTTCTGCTAAAACAGATGAATTGGCGTTTCAGCTCTGTGGAGAAATTCACAGGACCAATCAAAAAGCCAGGGCATAGCTTCTATATAATTAAATTGTAGGCAGTTATATTTTCCAGCAGCAGGTATGTTACTTGAAATGAACCTCCATGCTGTGTATCTGAGCTGTTCCAATTAAGAAAGTTCTGCTTTGAGATCTCGCAAGCCAAAACACACAGTATGGCATTGTGCCCTCAGCTATTAAACTGGAAATACAAGCCACTTTTTTGTGGTTCAAATAATCTCCAGGAGATAGCTTTACTGGAAGTCTTAAGTCATATTCTTCACATCATATTCGACTAAATTGATGATTTCCATGACCTTTTCATATAATTACAAGAGTGTTGTGTGTCCGTTTTGATTAAATGGTTCCATACGCCATTATGTTGCAGTTGTTTTTAATGTTGCTGAAGTAATTAGGTGCTCTCTTCTAGCTCTTCTCACAGGAGACCATGGAGGACCCACTGATTTCTTAAAATCAGTATCTACTTTTTATTGCATTGCATTATCTGATATTTCCACTCAGCTGATGTAATAAATTGGTTCATAAATTTCATGGATGATAAGAAAGAACTGATCATAATCACAGACAGAAATTTATAAGAAGACCATTAAGAACAGTAAGCCATGCACTTCTGTACTTGGGCTTCCTTGCCATGTAATGTTACAAATGAATGGCATACTTTAATGACTAGCAAATTAAAATTTAATGGACTTTCCATTGCCGCCTACTGTCTGTGCTTTATTTGAACTCAAGGTAAAGAGCCTCGATTTTCATTTAATTCGGCTCTCTTGTTGGATGTTTTCCATTCAGTTAAGTGACCTAGAACATGTATTTGCTGGCATTGCTGATAATAAGAAGTTGATAAAAGCAGAAATGCAGGTCCTCCAATTCTTTCCTTATAACTGTTCTTGTTGTTATTCTCAGCTATCTTTTTCCCTCGTCTGACAATGCTATCCTTAATCCTTCAGAGTTGACAAAAGTTGTGTCTCCCTGTAGAATGGGGAGACACATGCTTTAAGACCCCCCAACACAACACAGTGGATGCTGTGCAAGTGATTAGGTAGGCTTGCAAAGTATTAATAGTAATTGCATTACTAATTTCATTAGCCCTTGCATTATCATTATGTATTAATTATTATAGTTATGTCATTGAGGGCTAATATCAAATGCTGACGGTACCAATTCCCTGAATGCATCTTGTGGTTGCTGAATGTGATCAGTGCTCAACAGACTGCTGCTTTTTGACAGCTGCAAGGTAACTAACGCTGCTATCTGCGTTTAGCAAGCAGCATACACCACTGGAATATTTCCTACATAAATTCGGTATGGAATTTAGAATTTAAAGTGGAGTACAAGCCAAGCAGTCAAATCACAGCAATGAGTCTCTGTTTGCTGCCAGGACCAGGAACTGAATAAAAGGCAGGAATCAAAGTCTAGATGCTCTTTCTTTATTGGTGATATGAGCCATACCTCAGAAAAGCTAAAATCTCCCCAGAGGACTAACCTCTCCCTCCCCAACCACTTTTCACCCTCAGGTGGCTCTGGAGGGCCAAGCCAGGCAGCAGCAAAGAGCACCCCCATTGCCTGTGGCAAGAGAGGGGGCAAGGGGACATGGGGGTGACAGCAGTCTTCTTGCCACCAACCTGGTAAGGAATAAGGGGACAGCTTGGCCCTCCTGCTACTTGAACTCCACCACCCTGAAACCAAAATAGCCCAAAAAACATACTGGCCTTTTAGACAAGCGGTGCTAGATCACTTCTGCCCACCTGACCAGCATGGCAAGAATGGAGAGGAACAGAGACTTACAGACACTCTGGAGCCCATGTGTGCAGCAAGGAAATGGCCTTCACCATTGTTAAAAATGTTGGGCAGACTTGAGGTTTGTTCCTTAGGACTCTCATCCTTCACAACAACTTTGCTTGTCACATTTTTAACTTTTGCTTGTTACATCTTGCTTTTGGCTATATCTGCACACAACTGGAGGTGATACATCCTGTTTTGCACAGGGCTTAGCAATAGCTCTTTGAGTTGTTTAGAAATCTCAAGTTTGCTTTCAAATTAAATCTACATAAACCAGGCATTTAATTAAGGTTTATATGTGGTACCGGCTTCTTGCATCATGTACAACATGTCCACATAATAATGGGACACTGATCCTGATGGAAGCCTGCAAATGGCTGCAGGACAACTAACCATACTGAGTGATAAATAATAATTTACATAGACTATACTATTTTCTAGTCTATTTTAACAGTATACTACTATGACATTCTGCTTCCCTTTTATTTTTCGACTTCTGGCCTTAATACAATAAATACAGTTGTTCAAAACAGCAAAAGCACATTATGTCTGTCAGTCAGCCTGATCTGCAGCATCCATAGAAAGATGTTTTCCAGTCATAAAACAAACAGTAATTCATTCATTCCTTGCAAATTCCAGCAAACACTTTAGAGGCCTCTTTGTAATCCATTCACTGCTTTATTGACCCAGAATCCTCCAGGGAATGTCATAAATCCATATAATGTGTACTACCATTTGTGTCTGGATCCTTGATTTAACTGAAAGATGTGTTTAAAAATCACACAGAAGCTGTACAGTTCTCTTTGGGTCACATACATAAAAAGTAGCTCAGATAAATTAATTAATTCTACAGAGGCTGTTCAGTTTTGCCACAATTCAATAAACTGCTCAACTTTAAGCCCAGATTTCATTGGCATGAAAAGGACTTAACCACATATTTAAATTTGAGCACACATCCAAATACATTGCCTTGCTAATCAGGAAACCAGCCTAATTCAGAGTATTTAATCATATCTCTCTGTCCACATGACTTATCGCTGGATAACAGCTCCTATGCTTCAGCTGCCTTGCAAGCACACGTGCTCCATGCAACAAAACCAAATTTGCTCAATAAGAAGAGACTGAGGTAATGCCTAAAAGTCAATTTTAATGGCTTTGACGAATGAAAGGGTCAAAAAAACTGCAAGGCCATGCAGTCAGTCAGCACTGATCACACAGCCTGGTGCCACACAGAGGTACCACAGCTGCTGGCTCAGGTAGCAGGAACCACATTAGTGCTGCACCCTGCCAGGGTTGGTACACCATGAGCCTCTCCAAGAATACATCAGCCCAGGGAGAAACCTGCATCAGACCAAATGGACACCCTCAAGGACCATAGCCAGCTGGTTTAGGACTGCCCTGGACATCTCTTCAAGGCACGTCATTGCATCATGGCAACTTGCTGCTCAACATACCCTTTTGAGCTAAAACCTTACACAGAGAGATCCTACATGACGGTAAACCACTCGGTCATCTTCTCTCAGACCAAACCATTCTGCTTGGATCTCTGCCCTGACAAGCACAGAGATCACAGAGGTTTGGAAACCCACATTTTTGAAGGATGGCAAAATACCAATCCTTTTCCAGTCAAGAGCAAACACATTTACTAGTCTGGCTACGTTGGCCTGGAGAATTTGGCTTTAACAAAGAAGCTTATACCAAGGCAAATAAAAAAACTAAACAAAAAGTAACCCCTCTGTGTGGTACATTTTCTCCTGTAGGTAGTAATCAATTACTTGCAGCACACTCCTTCATGAGTTCTCATGCTTTTGGTACGCAGAAGTCGTATCATGCTGCCCTTACACAAGCTGAGGAAACCTCCCCTTTGTGGCTCTACTTAATGCAGTATCTCACTCACAAGAGCCGCAGCTAGAATTACATTTACTGTTCTTTCTGTATTCCTCCCAGCAGACATTCATTCCTGAAAATGTCTCAACCTCTCCAGCGAGTGAGGTAGCTGTCCTCTCCTCCAGCACCCCCTTTCCCTCAGCAAGCCTCTTTTCAATGCCTTGAGGAACAAGTCTGCAGATCCCAAGGGGCATTAGCTAGAATGATGATGTGCCAATGTGCAGCACTGGGGTGCTCAAGTGGTCTGTCCCTTCAGCCTTTCTATCACCAGTTTCATAGGATTTCTCACTGATTTGCATCCCTCTGCACTGGAGTGGCTCCTAGGAGTGTCAAATTTTCCCCAGAGCACGGCACAGCACCAGCACCTCTGCCTTTGACAGACTCCCTCCCGTCTCTCTACTCTCCCTGGGCACAGCAACTCAGCCTACTGGGGATTAACAACAGTAACAAAGAACAGCTCTTTCTCCAGAGCTAGTGGGGGGGTTATTTCATGTATTCTGGATCAAATGGTACATTAACAGTACCACAGGAACTGGCAAGGAACTGGTGAGGAAACGTCCGTTAATTTAACATCTGAATGATCACTGCCTAACACTACATAAATGTAATAAATCACTTCACTTAATCTTGAACAGAAGTGACTGTTCTGAAAAGACCCTTTTGTTCAAGGCCCAGTGGTTTTGAGATGTGAATAAAGGACTAATAAAAAAAAGGAGGAGGCTGGGAGAAAATTTTCTTTAAATGGGAGTTTTGCTTTGACCCTCCGAGAACAGCAGTCTGGTGAAATATCTGAAGTATTTGTTTTTTATTGAGCAATAAACTACAGTGAGGTTTGAGTCTGTGGTGTCTCAGAGAAATTGTTAAGCCTGGAAATCACATGGCTGAGTGACTGGCATGGCAGAAATATTTGGCACTTCAAACAACTCGCAAGACAAATGAGCAAGAAAGAAGAATTTCTTACACAAGTGTAACCCAATTAATGTCAGCAAAAACTTGTAAAATTTATGGTTCAATTTGTCTCAGGGAAAGTGCAGAACTGACCCTTTCCTGTACCTTCTGGGCAAGTTCATTAGCAAACTCACTGGTGTCTTGTTAACTCTATGGTCCAGCTATACAGTGAGGGGCAGGTTCACAATCCTACATCCCTACAAGTCAAGGTTAGAGGTGGAATGTCATAAAGCTGTTAAAAACACATGACCTCTTGGATCAAGTGCATGCCTCCAGAGATGTAGGTAAAACATACAGAACCAACTAAAAGCAAAAGCTGGTCTGGAGAACTAAGAGGGACTAAGACCTTGGTCCAAAGCCTACTGAAGTCCACAGAAAGTATGACTTGTCTCAGGAGCATTTGGATCACTGTCTATTTCAGGTGCTTTGTGTCACATGCAGGCAAGGTGGACAACACAGCAGAACCCCCAAAGAGCACCCAAAAAGATCTCTGTCCTTTTTCTGCTACACAAACTTTTTCCACTCAAAGTGCCTGCATGCACCCCTGCTCATGTAGCTGAACATGCAAGCACCTGCCTAAGTCCCTGCCAATAGAAAAGCATCTGCACAAGGGCTTGAACAAGTTGTCAAGATCTCATCATCATGATGTCAAACTGAATGCAGTCGGTCACACTGAAGACAACAGAAAGGAAATAACGAAAGCTGGTTTGGACCTTTCAGAAGCTCATCTTCCTTTTGGAAAAAAAAAAAAAAAAACAGCTTACTTTTGCATCCTGTCAGGTCTTTTTGGCACATTAGTGTGTGGCCATTTCTTGGGCTGCTTTATATACTTATTTAAACCAGTTGATAACATAGTATCTTTCCTACAGTGTTTTATACTGTTTGTATGCTGCTCAGGTCACTGTGTAGTTTTGATGACAAGTTTGGACAATCTCATCTAAAACGCAAAATTGAGATAGTGAAAAAATATTTGCTGAGACTACAGCAAGAGGCCTATTTGCGTACTTTCTCAAGAATGGTTTTCTGAAGAAGCTGTGAGCTTTTCACTGGGACAAAAAAAAAAAGGATTTGTGAAAAGGAATTCAAACACAACTTAATTCTTCTCTTCATGCAAAGGTTGCAAAGGGTCAAATGGAGAAAATCCCTCAAACAAAATGAATCTAGGTAAATAACCTAGCATTTCCACGTCGCTTACCCTGTTTAACTTTTCATCTCCTGCAAGACTGCTGGAATTGCTGTGCATTATTATTATTGTAACACGCTGGTGGTAGTTTGACTTTTTCACTTCAAGAAGGATAATTGTTTTCTTTAAGTATAATTACTGGCACAGGTTATATTTGATCACTTTTCAAGACTTTCCTCTCTTTACACTTTTGGAGAAGTTCCTTGTAAAGTTTTATGGACTCTATTTTAATTCTACCTGCTAGGTTGATTAGGTTGATTAGGTTGATTAGGTTGATTCATTTCTTTCCAGTTTTGGAAGGTTGCTTTTTAATTTTGCCTTTTTGGTTTGAGGTTGGTTTGTTAGTTGTTTGGTTGGGTTTTTTTTTGGATGGTAGTGTGCTTGGAGGATTGGTCTCAGGCTTTGAGTCTCAAAACCGTGTATTTCACACAGTTGCACCTAAACAATCTTTCTACTTGCTTTTCCACTCCACTAAAATTATGTACACATTATTAACTTCTTCCTGGTTCATTCTTTTCTACAAGGAGCAGATCATGCCTCATGCTGTAGTCCCAAAAGCGAGTACAGCTAGAAGACCTGTGGAGTCAGGGGAGCTCCACTGAGACCCATCTATTTTATACTGGAAATCTTCAGACACTTTTGCAGCCGTTAGCAATGTTATTCAAGATGACCTCTAAAACACAGCTGATTTGAATGACTACATTGTAAGTCATTCCAAACAACTACATTCAGAAAACAAGGATGTTGATATATATATATCTATATATATATCATATATATCTCAGATATATATATATCAGACATGGGTAATCACAGGAGATTCCCAGTTTAAGGTGCAGAGTTTGAATCCTTCACTACCTTACCTCTGGGTCACTCTGCCAATAGGCATCAGCCCTGGGTGGAATGGATTACCTGAAGAGATAAAGACC
This sequence comes from Tetrax tetrax, assembly GCA_009806455.1. NCBI lineage: Eukaryota > Metazoa > Chordata > Aves > Otidiformes > Otididae > Tetrax > Tetrax tetrax. Next base: position 356,261 of record WHYT01016375.1, read on the forward strand.
CAATCACAACTCTGTTAAAGGCAATGAAGAATCTTATCAAAATATCAGCAATAGGACCCTGACATCCCTGTTCAGGAAAGAACAAACTCTTTATAAAGCACTCAGAGTACATCTGTAGCCCAGTGAGGGCAGGTGTTTTGGGAAGAACTCAGTTTCACCCTGCCATCCTGCCTCCCCCAGAGGAGGAATCAGCAGAAGAACCAACAGTGAAGTACGTTTGAGGACACTTGTGTTTTTCCTGAGGAATGGTTCATGAAAGAGCAGCTTGCTTCACCAGAAGATGAGAGCCAAAGAAATACTTTTTTCTCTCCAGATTTAACAATCCCTTCCCCTGAGTTATGTTACTTTCAGGTCAGGGATGGATAGCAGTCACAAGGACACGACAATTTTAAGATCCAGTTTATTAATCTTGCCATATTATTAGAGCTAGAATAAGGGAGCTGTATATCATTAGTAAGGGGAATATTTCTATATATCTGACTGCCAGAGAACTCCCTTATAGACCTGGCAAGTTGCAAGGTGTCAGACTTTGAAAACCTATTATAGCTTAGGAGTTGTTTTTAGAATTTTCTTAAAATTTATGCAAGATTTATCTTCCCTGTTTTTCCTTCAAACCTGTAGTGTTGGCTCAAGCGAGCACTCTTAAGTCAGAAAGCAGATACACACTGTCAGTCACGTGAAGTCACTGGTACCACTGGGAGGGCTGCTGGGTTGCAACCTAAATTATCTGGCTTCACAAACAGATTGACGTGAGGCACTTTTGAAATACATGTGCCCTCCTGCAAGTCTTCAATTCTGCATATCCAGCAACGCTATGATAGAAGGACTAGTTTGACAACTCTTCAGGGACAACCTGCGCCACATCCTTTTGGCCTTACTGCTGTGAGCAATGATGCCATCTCAGACTCAGGTTGTAAAATCCTTGTGCCTACCATGGTGGATTCATTGTGTGTTTGATTCAACACTTATTAAATACCAGTAGAAGGACTCAGACAGACCCATGCGGCAACCAAGTTGGGTTCTAGTTAGAAAATGGGAGGTGTGCTTTTATAAACACCAGCAAGTTTCTGCATGGCAAATGGTTTACATCATGATACCATTGGTGGTTTATGGTAAAATCCTGCACTTCGTTTTATATAAGCTACTTCATGTGACAGAAAAAAAGAAGGATCATTTAACTTCTTTTTTACCCTGAGTCAGAGTTAAGGCCTTGTAGGAGAAGAACAGTAACACACTGTGGAATGAACGACCACAGTTCTGTAGTTGTTAAAACCAAACTGCAGTTCCCCCAAATACACTTCAGACAGAAGTCATAAAATACTGCATGATGTTATTTGTTTATTGTAAAATGCCAGGAAAAATAGGTTCACCTTTGGGCATTTTTAAAGGTAAGGAACCATAAGGTGTGAAAGCATGCTGTCAGAAGTCTCATTAAGACATTATTTACTATTTCAAAATGAATTTACATTGATCTTTTGAAACTATTGCTAACCACAAATGCATTAAAACTAAACAGTCTTCATTTACTGAGAAATAAATGTGTCAGCATAACCTTGACTTTTGTCCAATGCTGTTCCGGCTTTTAATTCACGGGAGCTCAGTGTTAAGCAGTTTATTGCTCGTTGTGCTAAAACACGCTAATTTAATTGCTAATATATTTCCTTCCTGCAATCATTTTCAAAATTGTTATCTTGAGAAAATATATATTTTTAAAGAACCTCCTTCAAAATTGTAGCAGTGCTGGGACGCGTTCACTGAAATTGTTTTCTGCTACATATTAGGTGTTGCTTAAAACATTTTTAACAGAAGAGACAGGTAAAACACATTGAAAGAAATCTGACTGCATTCATCAAGGTTATAAGAAGTTTTGGAGTTTTGTAAAATATGTGTGCACTCATTAGCATTTAAAGCAGTAATTTAATGTTTACATTGAAGAAAATGGTAAATTTGTTAATGGTTCCAGACCACTATTTAAAAAATAAATTATTTTAATTTGTTTGATAACTTTGTAACACACACTTAAAAGACCACTATATGTGCCTGACCCAAAACAAAACAGACCTTACAGGTTCACTTCACAATGGTCTTCGGACTAAGTTCCTATTGCAAGAAGAAATCCAAGTGAAGAGGGCAAAGAGGAATTCCACATTTGGTTCCTGTCAGTACCCAGTATGGATTTCTCATCAACCCCTCTTCTCAAGGATGGTGAATGAAGAAAAATAGCAAATTCAATTATAACTTTTCCTTTTCTAACCCAGTGCTCACAAGCACTTTGAGGAAGCACCGAGTTCTGTAATTTTAATCAAGAACTTTGACAGTCTCATTCTTCTACTTTGCTTTCCTAAGGTAAAAATAATCTGGTTTGAGTTCCTGCCCTATCCTTCTTTTCACTGTTGAGTTTGTTGCGTTCTTATTTATTACTACAGCAACCCTGTAAGACAGATTTGTCTTTGTTGCACAGTGAAGAGAAAATTCACATCACTGGGGTGTGCCTGGCAGGAGGAGCTGTTCCACGGGGCCAGCCTGGAGCTGGAGCTGCCTCTTCGCAGAGCAACCTGATCTCACACCATTGAGGAAAGCCCTGGCTGGGATGGAGTGGGCTATTCGGAGCTGCACCTGCCAGCTGGGTGCTCTCAGAATCACAAACAGACCTACTTGTGCTTTGGAAAGTCACTCCTTCAGACTCTTAAATAAGGCTTTATACAAGGAATGATAGGGACACCAGCCTAGAACAAGCTAGGGTGGAGCTTGTAGAGCTGAAGATCCAAGATTTGCACAGTGACTGATTTGAGTCCAAGCACCTGAGATTCTTGAAATTAACCCTTCATTTTAAGTTGTGAGTGACAAAAACTCAGCACCCGAGGGTGATACCATGAACACACCCTATATTGTCTAGTCCCCACAGGTAGACATGGTGTGTTTCTTTTGTGTATGAATGAAGGAACACAACACGTGGCAGATTTTCTGTGTGAACATTGTTCTGCTGAAAAAAAAAATTGTAGACATATATTGGTACATTCAGCGGAGTCTGCAAGACATTCGTACTTCATTAAGTAGTTTTTCTGCTCAGTCTCAGTTGAAATGGAAGAGCCAGGCTGGGGCATGGTACATAGAAAGATCCAGACCAGAGTTCAGAGAAGAGTAATGTTGAGAAGAGACCTCATGTTGAGAATTATCACCTCAAGATCATGGGGAAAAAATAAGAGAGTGAACTGTTTACTTTAGAGGAGACAACTGTTGGAAGACATATGAATTGTCTTCATGTCCATAACAAGGCTGTTCCAAAAAACGAATACTCTCTTACACATTTTGTCACAGCACACAGAAAAATAAGCATAGAAAGAAAGATATCTGTTAGACACTATTAGACAGAAGCAGGAGATTGGGCTGCAGGGAGAAGCTGGGAAACCATGTCAGGTTGAGATGGTCCCTCAGCAAATGGCCTTGGCACAGCTGCTTCTCCTACAGCCTGGAGGGTGCTTTAGATGGCTTCCTAAGGGACCTTCCAACCACATCGTCCTATCCCCCTATTTTCATTTCACAAAAGGGAGGGGTTGGCCTTATGGCGAAACTGCTTCATCAAGAAGCCTCTTTTCTGTCAACCTTTGCATTTAGTGCTTATCATGTAATCACTATAACCTTTTCATTTTTTTTTTTGCCTAAGTGATTAGTTAACGAGACCACGCCCTGTGGAGAAGCTGGCTGGAGAAGTACCCCAGAGAGGGCTTGCCACCCAAGAGCTTTCACTTGCTGCAGTTCCTGTCTGGAGAGGGCATGGCCTTAGTGGAGCCAGCACCTTGTGGGGCCAGATGGCAGAAAAGGTGACCCCACAGAGGCAGAGGGGCAGTCGGCGGGCTGCCACAGCCAGCTCCTCTGGGCTGAGCTCTTCCTGTGCAGAAATGAGCTCTGCTCCACTGGCCTAGAATAGACAGGCTATTTAAATATCTTAAACCCCTACAACTCCTCAGTTGCTACTGCATTTAACTCAACTTACAAGGTGTTTTCTAGATCTGACTGATGTTACACACATTCTTAAGCTATCAAAACATTGTTTTGTCAAGCTATAGCTATTTTCACAATTAATACATATAAGTAAAAGTTCTATGGAAAATCTTTAGTCGCAGCACCTCAGACTGTATTCAAACTTATATTATTTGTTCTTTCTTCTAGATACCAATGCTATGACTCTCTCTCCAAAACCAGAAATTATCTATTTGCTCATTGTTAATGTTAATTTATACTCCAGCATTCCCAAAGTCCCTCAGAAGCTTGTGAATGCAGGTGTGAATACAAACTTTGTATTACTCAGGGTCATGAAGTGCACAAGGGTAACTCTAATTGGAAATTATATTTTGCCCAATTAAGACATCATCATGGGTTATAGGCCCCAGGATTCTTGCGTGCTTGGAAGTAGAGAAGAAAATTCTTGTGAAAGTTGCCAAGGGAATCATTCTGTAAATTCTTGAAACCTGAGAATTAATAAAGTACTAGATGATGGCTACAAGTTATCTTAATTATTCCAGTGGTGATCCTTCTGATCAAAAGCATAAGGTATATGCTTTTAGCTCTGGTACCTTACCAAGTTTAAGAGAGAGGAAGTTTCCGGTGAGCGGAAATAGTCTATATTAGTTTTTTGTAATTCCCTGCTCTGGTCAGAACAGCCTTACATCACTGGACATGTCCAGACTACTACATGTCCTGCAAACAGATCTGTGTCCAGGAAGGCAGTCCAGCAACAAAACACTGTTCTGTTGCAGGTCTCCAGGCATCAGGGACCCCAAATACTTGTATTGTGTGAGGCATTGGCTTGTGGAGTCTAAGTCTTCTTTCCAGTTACTCCTGATTACTGTGTATTATAGGTCCTGTTAAGGTCCACAGTACATGGAAGAGACCAGCAAGAAGCAGAGCTCAGCATATCCTGCAAAAGTCAAAAAAACCCAACTAGAAGTACAAATTCCATATTCTGTATTACAAATCTATAAGATGGCTCCTCTTTTTAACAAGAGGTACTCCTTTAGGGTCCGTTGATCTGCCTGTGCACAACATGATAATAAAACAGTAATATTCACCCTCACCGAGCCCTCGTGTCAGTTAATGATGCCTTAGCCCCACTCCCACCCACCCCCCCTTCTCCTTCCATTTTCCATCTCAGCTGTAGCTGGCAGCATTGTTTTTGTAACTCTTAAGTCAGAGAAAAGTACTTTGCAGCTGTCAGAAAAGTGCTAAAAATCTTCACTCGTTAGCATATGATCATTCAATTAAGAGAATAAATAGTGACCCAGAGGTTGATTGGAACTGGCTTTGCTTCCAACATTTCCACAATTTAAGATGGAAGTAATAGAGGAAATGTGTGGAGAATGCTCACATATTCCCTGCTAATGGTGGAAATTCTTAAGTATTGTCTGCACAGAGCTAATATAAACCAAAGTGGTTTATTACCACCATTTTGTGATTTATGACTCACATTATGACTTTATTTTGAAATGGTTTCATTAAAAATTAATGTGTGGTGAAGGAAGAATGCACAACAAGTTATAGTGATCAGGTTCTATCAGGGGCAAGGCCACTAGGTGATTTATTCCTTATAATCCACTGAAACAGGCATTTCTGTGCGGCATCTAGTCGAGTGCTGCAAGATGCAGCATATCATGCTGGAACTTCCCAAGTGAGGCAGTCACGCTGCTGTGTCCAGCTGCCAGTACTACACACCATGAGGGCTTGGAGTTTGGGTCTTTTTAAGATCTGAGTAGTTTATAACGAAATCTGAATAATTTATAACCAATGTTCTCAGCATTGATTAGTGTTCTTTTGTAACAGAATGTATTTTTGATAATGCTTCATTCCTTTAATGTCTTGTGAAAACTCAAAGAACCAGCTATCGCATAGCTTAATGGAAAAATCAGCTTTCATTTTTATCAGGTATGTAATGGAAGATTAAGTATCGATATTTTTTTCCTCTCTCAGGTATGCACAACATTAATGCAGAGACAAAAGAGGACCAGTCAGAAGACAAGTTAACAATCCTAAGGAACCCCTTTCTCTGCCAGGCTCTGGGAAGAGCACGGCCTGAGTGCCAGGATCACTCACTGGGACAATGTCCCCCCAGTCCACAGGCAGATGCATCTCCAGTGCCCCATTCTGACCTGCTCCCCAGAGAAATCATGCTTGGCTATTTCCATGGCACTCTTCCCGTCATCAGCATCATTAACTGACTCACCATCACTTCATAAATTAATAGCCCCACATGGGAAAATGGAGGGAAAGAGAAGTTGTTGAGAGCAATAAAGAGCATCAATGGTTGGGAGAAGAGAATTGAACCCAGGAGACCTGGCGTCTGCAAGTATTGTCCCTTTTCAGGGGCTGGAGCGTGATCCAGCTTTGACAAGTTATACCTTCCAAGAGGTTCAATCTACTCTAAGCCAAATCTGTACCTACACATATAGTTTTAAAAGCAGCAGTTTTAAATATGCAAGTGATAGGAATGCAACAGTTCCTCTTCATTTCTGAATTTTGTTTATGTAGCTTGACACAATATTATGTTTGTGAAAGGAGAATATTTTCATTTTGGTGACAGACTGTAACCACTTCAAATACCTTTATAAAGTCTTTTTTTTTGTCCTAATAATGCCTCATTTGAAGAAAGGATAGAATCTAGGTTTAAAGTAGAGGAAATCATCAACTCTGGATTTGAAAGTAAAAATTTTCAGAGAATTAGACATTAGACTTCTGTGTTGTCATTTCTGTTTGGTTTTGAGTTCATTATTAAATGCTACCAGGGTCATACACAATATCTAGGGCTTCAGCCAGAGTCAGACTCCAGACACCTTTTAATTTCAGGAGCATATTAGCCTAATTTAAACACATTCAGAACTTGTCTTTCTTTGGTTTGGACTATAAAATAGAAAAAGTTTCACTGAACTAAGGCCATTGTGCTCCTGGCAAGAGCATGCCCTTTGGGATTTAATGTGTATTCTTTATGTAGACTGACTTCAACACCGCAGGTAATTCATCTTAACTTCCCTAGTTGTCCTCCCTTATTCAGTTGGATACTCCAATAAACAGAGTGTTCAGAACAATTACACCATTTCCTTCATAGATAACTTATTCTTCTATGACTGAAAGCACTTATTTCTAGAGACTGTTTCTGAAATTATTACGAGTAGAGAAAATTTCCTTCCAAAATCCACATCTTTCAGACAAACTCCCTCCTTTATTGATACCCAAATAATCATTCTGGTTATGATGTATAGGTAAACACTTTGCAACTAGAGGAGGTGAGGTAAAAGAGAAGAGGGAAAACTTTTCCTCTATTACATTTTAAAACTCAGATTTTGACAAAGGAAACTGTAAGATACCCCTGATGAATGGCTTGCAGCTAACAATTCCACTGAAAGGTTCGAGGAGCGCAGAGGAAAAATGACACTTTGGTGAAATGGTTTATCAGACTTGATATTTTAGGAAACAAAGTACTTTATGTTTTGTTTCTACACATGCTTACCTTGATGGGGCAGCAGTGTACCATAATGTCATTATGATTATTAATAATACATCCATGTGAAGCTGTGTAGGAGAGCTCTGCTCTCCTGGGCAGGTTGCTGAGCACAGGACTCGGGACGCTGGAATTTACCCTACTCCCTGTGCCTGCCTGGGAGAGCTACAAGGGGTGGCCAGTGGGGCTGAGGCAAGTCCTGCATCCTGACATCTCCCGGGAGCTGACCCAACTGCCCAACTCCCACTGGCTCCTCCGAGCCAGGGAATGAGGGCAATGCATTTTCCATGCTTGCCGCGGCTGACCCCAGGGGCAGGAAGGCTCTTTAATACCCCGGCTTCGCTGTGTGTGCCAAGCCAGAAATCTGGGCTCAGGCTGGAGGCAGAAGCTTGTTTATCACCGGACGGCATCCTCCTGCCAAGCAGGCGGTGGCAGGTGGTTGGCACCACGTTTCCAGGTCTAATTCCAGAGTACTTTAGTGCTCATAGGAAATTCTTTGTAACATTCTCTTTGCTCTAATATTCAATTAGCTTTCAAACGAGCGAAGAGCCTGGATGAGCTGAGATGGCCCTTTTACCAAGTACTGTACCATCACAAAGAGTTCACAGACAGCTGTTTCAAAGTAATTGAAGTCATAATGCGCAGAAAAATGACTTTTCTAATGGTTGCCTTGAAGATTTATTTTTTTTTAATGTAATTAAAAAGTAGATTTAGAAATATGCTCGGCAACCCAAAAGATTAAATATTAATATGGTGCATAATTAATAAATAATACATCTCTTGATTACTAATGGGTTATTGACTCTAAAAGCCTAACATTATGGAATATTAGGGCAAACAAAGGCTTTGGGAGAATATCTCTAAGTTTCCAGGATGAAGCTGCATCTTTGTCCTTCTAAAAAGTTTTACACCCCTCCAAATAGCTGAAAAACAGCATTAGACTGAAAGGTATGATTATTATAACCACTTTTAAAAGTTTTATTCTTATCATTTGCTCTACACTGGAGTTCCACCCTGCAGGTTCTTCTGTCAGTGAAAATTCTGCCTAAAATTGTCTTTTGTCTTAGAATAGAAAATTATCACATTGCCATTGTTGTTGTCACCTTATCCCTTTCAACAATATTACAACGCTTTGCTGGAGTCAGGTATCAGCACTGGCATTTATGCTAAATGTACATTTTGTAATAAAGTGAAATTGAGAAAGTGGTGAAATATTAATCAGAATTCTTTATATCTGACCTGACAAACTTTCAATACAAATATTTAGCAATTTTGAAAGATAATACTTGTTTTTGCAAGAATTTATAGCAGAATTAACAATTCCGTATTGTACAATTGCAGAGACTGGAGAGAGTACAGAATTATTAATTTAATTATATTGGTAGATCCTTTTGCCTTGCCTGTTTCAAACATGAAACTTGCAGCAAGACTGTCACTAGTTGAGATGTTGCTATTAGCTGGCCTTCCTTGTACCCCGAAGTCTGAGGAGGTACAGGAAGACTCAATTTATCACACAAGAGGTTGAGAATTAATGAGAATGTAAACAAATATTTTAACCCAGGAATTGTATTCCGTTTGTACTCAGGAAAAGGGTCCAGATGAAGCTAACACTGCCCTCCAGTTCAGCAGCATGTTTCATTTAAAAGAATGAAACAGCTGTATTTCATAACCATTAAAATATCAGTGTCCATATCCCAAAATGCCAAGGCAGTGCTTTGTCTGCTCTCTGAAGACGCCTCTCTGCTGAGGAGGTGTCTCAGATCTGGGAAGCAGCTTGCAGCCCACGTACTGCCGCAGGTTTCCTGCGCGTCCTTGGGCAAGCGGACAAAATCTGGGGTGGTTTTGTGGGAGCCTGACAGCTCCCATGATGGACTTGTAGGACTGGACCTCAACACCCTCCCTTGGGGCGCAATGCAAGGCTGAGCTGAGTCACCTCTGCATTCATTTTCTGATGGTTGCCCAGGTGCTCTTTGGCCATACTGCTGCCCAGCCAGGCATTCCCCTCTGTGCTTGTGCAAAAAAAAATATTGCTCTTATTTTATTGTATTTGCCTCTGTTCTTAGCAAATAAAATCCTTTTTTTCTTTCCCTTCAGATTATTTATATTGTTTATTAAGATTATGTTCAATTTTAATCCTGACTTCTAAATGTGCTTGCAGCCTATCCCACTTTATCAACTGCAAATTTAATCCCTGTTAGGGCTTGTTATATCCTTATGCCCTTTTAGGGTCCATCAACTTTAATTAGGTTAAGAACCCTTTTATTCAGGGGTATTTCACTATTACATCTTACCTGGCTCAGATTTAAAGACCAAAAAAAGAGAAAACTGTTTTTTTATAATCCACAGGGTTTTTGAGATGGATTTTCAAACACTATTATGGCATTATACATATAATAATGCGTATATAAATAAACCAAAATATTGTTGTGATTTTGTTTAGCGAGGGGGGGGCCTAAGGTGGCAGCTTCTGTAGGAAACTGCTAGAAGTCGCTCCCCTTGGTTCAGTGGACTCGGCCGGGCCTAGGGCGGACCTGCTGCTGGACAAGGCCAAGCCAATTGGTAGTAGAATGTTCCCTGATAACACCTCTCAGATAACGTATTTAAGAAGGGGAAAACAAAAAAAAAGAGAGACGAGAAGATGTGAAGAGGCTGAGCGGGGGCAGAGGTGCAGAGGGGGAGGTGTGAGCCTTGTGGGCCTTGCAGGCCTCACCCTCTGGCCTTCCGCCAGGCGGCCGACTGGGCCCAACTCAGCCCGCCTGGCTGCAAGAAGTGGAGAGGAGATGAGATGGATGATGTGAAGAGATCCTGAGAGGCGTCTGCCAGCCTGTTGTGAAGAACTTTTCTTGTGAGAGAAACACACCAAGGTCAGTGAAGAAGGAGGGGGAGGAGTAATGCGGCTCCTGGCCAAGATTCCCCTGCAGCCTGTGGTGATGACCATGGTGGAGCAGGTTGTCCCCCTGCAGCCCATGGAGGTCCACGGAGGAGCAGAGATCCACTTGGAGCCCGTGAAGGACCCCACACCGGGGGAGGTGGATGCCTGAATGCGGCTGTGGCCCGTGGAGGGCCCACTGGGACAGCCGTTCTGGAGGGACTGCACCCCGTGGAAGAGATGACCCACGCCGGAGCAGTTTCATGAAGGACTGTGGCATATGGGTGGGACCCCACACTGGAGCAGAAGAGGAATGTGAGGAGTTCTTCCCCCAACTATGAAGCAGCGGCGTAAAACATCGCATGATGAACTGACTGCAACCCCCATTCCCTCTTCCCCCCTGTGCCGCTCAGGTGGGGGGGAAGGTAGTAGAGATAATGTTAAGCTCAGGAAGAGGGAGTGGTGGAGAGGAGGTTTATCTTGTTCTCTGTCTCATTATCCTGCTAGTTTTAGTAATAAATGAATAGTTTTCCCCAAGTCAAGTCTGTTTTTGCCCGTGACGGTAACTTTAAGGATTTCTGCCTGTTCTTATCTCAAACCTCAAGCTGTTTTTTCATATATTATCTTTCCCTATTCTCTCGGAGTGGGGCAGGAGTGAGAGAGAGACTGCGTAGTCTGGTCCCGATCGGGGCTGAACTATGACATTTATCAAGTACCTAAATACAAAAAGATGGTGGGGTGGAAGCTTAAAAAGAAATTCTCCTTCACAACGAACAAGTGCAATCCATGGTATTCTTAGCTGAGGAAGCTTTTAGAAAGAAGTCCTGACCATATTGATAAGCTATTACTCACTTTGACCCACAGCTAAAACATTCATTGTTCTTTAAATGCTTGATATGTAGAGTTCTATCAGCACTGCAAGAAGCAGCATTCAAAAAACCCTGCCCTTTCAGTCCATTCTCGCCTATGATAGGCTCAGATCTTTCATTCAAAGCCCTGGGATTCCTCTGACCGTCTGTGCTGCTTACAAATAGAAAGAACACCCTTTGGAGGTCAAAATAGGTGACATCAATAAAAAAAAGATGGTTTTCAGAGCAGATGTTTTACACTTGAATTTTTTGTGTTTACACACTAAAGGATCATAGGATCATTACTGAGAGCACAGACTGTCTACCTACCACCTAAAAATATGGTAGAATATGTATCACTGCATTAATTAATAACTGATAGCAATACCAAGATCCAGCTTACACACAAGCATGGCCACAGTCTTAGTTGGCTTTTTAAATTATCAGGTCTTGACAAAGTATCAGAAGTGAAGTGATAACAAACTAGTTGATGTATTCTTTTTTTTTTTTCCAACAAAGCAAATTTAATCTATTCCTATATAGATGTAATAGGTCTAATGAAACAGACCAGAACAGAGGCTTCATACACTGGGTTGCATCAATTTTATGCTTCAAAGATGTTGTAGAATCTAAATGAAAAAAATGTTTATAGTCTTGTGTTAGGAACACACAGAGCTAAAACTCTTCGTATGAACTGTATGACATGTTTTGCTCTCAAAATTGTTTTGATTAAAAGAAGGCTGCTTCTAGAAGTTTTTGATATATTACATCAAAATTACGTAGTAGATGTGTACTTATGTACAATGCAAGAATATTCACTTTTGAACATGTGTGACATCCCACACACATATTTACAGAGACACTTCATATGAACTGAATTTTTTTTGAGTAATTTTGTTTGACTTTCATAATACTTCCCTGCAGAATATAAAATATGTAAAGCACTATTGGTTTTGTGACTCTTTACTTTCATGCTTAGTCCTCAAATCAAAGTTTTAACATCAGCTAGTTGTCATTAAAGCCAAATCATGTTTCTGAATCTCACCGAGACCATCAACATAAAGCCAAAATGACTCTATGATGTATCCCTTTAAGGTTTTTCTGTATGAAATAGGCATCTGGCTTAACAGGAGATAGTACAAGATGTATCACAAGCGATTTTGCGTACTTCTGTGGGAAAAAAAAACCAAACAGCTTTCGCTCCTTGGTTCATTAAGCTTATCTCTCTGCTTTTTAGTCTTTGGATGGCAAACTCGCATTTTCATTGCAACAGATGCAGACTAGTTACAGCTATCAGATGAGCTGCACCTATAACTTCACAGCACAAATTCACCATCAGTTTTGCTGCTGTAGCCTCCTTTTCTTTTTTTTTTTTTTTTAATCTGACTAATTTCCTCTGTTTTTGAGCCAAGATGCTCTTATCCCTGAAGAGAATCATGGGGATGAGCAATTCCAGTGCCTGCCCCAGCAATAGTAGATCTATTAAGTTATAGAAAATGCAGTATACTATTAAACCATTATGTTGAACAGCTACATTTTATCCTGAAGAACAGTTTTGAGGGAGCTGCGTTAGGAATGGCTTCTGCATTTCTGCCACGGGTGGAAAGCTCGGAGCAGTGAATTGGCTCTAACTCCCAAGCTGGCAGAAGAGGAGTATTTCCTATCTCAAGGGAAGGTTCTGGCCATTCCTCTTTTTTTTTGTCGTTCCCTTGACACCCTAGCCATGAGGCAGCAAAGCCTGTTGCCGCTCCAGTAAGACCACTGTCCTCTAGTCCTTCAACAAGATATCACCACCGCAAGAGCAGATCAGTCAAACAGCAAAGAGTGTGAGAACAGAAGGGCAGGTTACCCAGAAAAATGTTGCAAATGTAATAATACGGAAATAATCCCTTGGAACTCTCAGGGTATATAACAATAAAACAAAACAAGCATGTGCTGGAAATTAAATCTCCCAGCCGTATTGATTGCTAATGGCCTTTTTTAAATTTCAACCTTATTTACTATGTAGAGATAAGAGCTGACTCTGAGCACTTTGTCTGATTCAGAACCTCATGTAAGAAATCTAAAGATCACTCAAATTAAGAGGAGATGGCTAACTACTCCCCTGGGTTATACAGAAGAATATTTTATTTGCCCCCATTAGAGCAAAAGAATAACACAGAACAGATTCAGTCCAATCAGAAATACCATTCAACAAAAAGTGGCAGCTGCTTTTGTTTTTCTTAAGGAGCGTGGAAAAATACGTCTGTTTCCATTAGCACTGTGCTTTCCTCTGTTGGTTTTTCTCATGCCTTATTGTTGTCGTTCTGCAAACTCTTGAGCTATGCAGCAAATATCTCTTTAAAGGTAAAATAACCTTTTCCAGGCTACCTGTTCTAAAAGATAACAATGTATCTATGTACATTTGAACAAAGGAATTTTTGAGCAGAATAAGAATGTCCAGAATTACAAGACATAAACCAATAGTCTGAGCAAATGAACACAAAATAGATACTCTTTTTCTAAACAGGCTACATATTTGCTGTAAGATCAACAGCACTGAAAGCACAGTAGAAGGTACTGACAGAACATTTGAGTAACCAGCACTGATGGAAGGCTTTTATTAACTATATTTTAGTTTTATATTCCCTGTGTGACTTGGCATCACAAATATAGCTGTCACAGACAGCAATAGAGCAAGAAGTGGCTGTTCCTTCATTATTTTGAACTTTCCCAGCAGGATTCACCACTCTGGCTTTTTTGAGCAACTTGTGGTTTGGAGCATGCAGGCAGTATGCATTATGTACTAGCTTGCATATTTCTACCTTAAATAGGTGGTGTAGCTCTGAGAGACTGAGCAGACCTGTTTGAAAAATATGAGTCACTCCAAACCTCAGCATGAAACCTCAAACCAAACTCTATAGTTTAACATTAGAATTGGTTCAGAAAAGTATTTCTGTCTTCTGTCTCTGTAGAGAATAGGGTTTATGGAAAGAGGCCAGCACCTTGGTACAGGATTAAAAAAAAATAATGCTTTTTTTTTTCTTCCTGCAGTCTTACAGAATATCACTCAAAAGCAGATTGAAAAAGAAACAAAAAAAAACCCACTCTTCCAGAAGACACCAGTTGTCAGCATGTTATCAGCATGGACGGGTCTGAAGGGCTGGAGGAAAGACCTCAAAATCAAAAGATAAATACATCCAAAAAGTTTAACCTAGGGAGAGCTGTCAAGCTTTCTGTCCTGAATCACCTGCACTTTCTAGAGCTAGAGAGGCAAAAGGATTTGGCCAGAACAAGGTTATGCCACAAAGTTCTCCTTCCCAAAGTACATCCACCAGCTTGTCCTGGCAACAGCAGCAGGGACACTCACTGCAGCATCTTGTAGGGTCTCAGAAAAGACAAGGACTGGCATGGGCATGTATTGTGGTTTAGCCCCAGTCACCACACAGTTTTTTGCTCATCCTTCCCCTCCCCAGTGGGATGGGAGAGAGAATTGGGAAGAAAGGAAAACATGGGGGTTCAGATGAGGACAGTTTACTAGAACAGCGAAGGAAAATTACAATAATAACAGAATATAAGGATACCAAAATATACAAAATGAACAATGCAGAACCTGATGTCCCAATGACCGATACAGCCCATCCCAAGCAGCGATCACGGAAACAAAACTCAACAGCAAGCAAAGGAGAGAGTAAGGGATCCAGAGCAATGCTCCCCACCCTAGGCAACCCCCACTTATTTACTGAGCATGATGTTTATGGCATGGAATGCTCTCTTTGGCCAGTTTGGGTCAGTTATTTTGGCTGTATCCTTCCCAGCTTCCTGCATCTGCACATTAGCAAGACCCGGAAAGCCAGACAGTGTCCTTGGTCTCATTAGCAACAACTCATAACATCAGTGTGTTTATCAACATTCTTCACATCCAAAATGCAAAACACACCAGCTACTGAGAGGAAAATTAACTCCATCTCTGCTGGAACCAGGAGAGCATGGAGAAGAGTCTACAGACCCAGACTCAGCTCCTGACAACTCTGGCTCAGGATGAAGGTATCAACCAACAGGATTAAAGCCGATTCAAAGCCCGTGGAAGTCACCGAGAGCCTTGTCTTTGCCTTAAATGGGCTGTGGAAATCAGGCTTGCTCAGTTTTACGCATGTGCTAAAATCCAGTGGTTTTCAAACATCACTGCCATTATTATGAAGTAAGAAAAGGCTGGCTGACTCTCGTGTCTGGAAATAGCTTCAAGTATGTTCTGGAGCAGACTGAGACTTTCTTGTACTGGTGGTCCCTCTTCTCAGGCTTTGCATTTGGATCATAAAATGCTTTGCAATCAGAATCAACACTTTTATTCTTCAGCATTTCGGTTATTGCAGAGGAAGTGCCAGTATCAAATCTTTCCAGTGCACTGGAAAATTCTCCCTAGATGATTCAACAAAGGCTAAATCCTTTTTTTTCTAAAAAGAATCTCATAACTAAGTATTTTCCACTGTGTTGAGAGTTTCAAGACAAGAAGAATATAATCTAACAGGGATGTGAAATAAAGGCAGCAAAAATGCAGATTTTTCCAAGTTCCTTAAAGTTGGGGGTTTTTTTGCATTTTAATTTTTCAGTATTTTTAATCTGATACGTTGCAGAATATAGTGCCTGGTATTTAACTGTATCAACTTACTTCCTATTCCTAGAGATAGACTTATTCATAAAGGGAGGAGGGGGGAAAGAAAGAAGAAGTCGTTTTTATAACATTTCCAAATTATCTAGAAAAATTTAATGAAGGTCTAAGGGAAAATTAAGCCTTTTCTGGTGCTACTTAATACACATATTCAAGCAGAGTCCATACCAATGGCTATAAATATCTGTTTGTACTCAAAGGAAGCAGAACTAGGTTTTGAAGAAAGCTCATTAGAAAAAGAGAAAACATCTTTTTATGCTCTACCACAAATGCAATGCTTTCTTCTATGCCTTTAGCTGGTAGAGCAGGTTTCAGGAAGACAGCAAACTAAATTGTCTTCTGCAGGATAGCTCTATAGAAAAGAAATTATTCCTTTCAAAGAGGCTGGCAGGATTGCATTATCATTTCTCAAGTGCCTCCCAATTTTGTAGATCCCGCAACGGCTATTAGATGTTTCAGCTTAGCAGACTCGAAGTGTTGTGCAATTTGACTGCAGGCAGAAAGTGGACTTTGGTCGGACTTTGCTGAGACTGGCCAGTCAGGTCTGTCCATGCAACCGGGACACACCTGCTCCACCACACTCATTATACACACTTTATTCATTTGTATCACTTAAAGGAATCTTAAAAAAAAAAAATCCTTTAATCAAGGAAGTAAAATTCTGCAAAACTTTAGGCTGAAACAGAAATGATATTGCAACCCATGTCAGCAATGCCATAAAGAAACCAAGGAAGCCTTGCATGGCCAAGCCACAATTACACCCAGACAGAGGGGAATGCACAACAGCAGACGCTTTTCTTCAACCACTCGTGACTGCCAGCAACTCTCTTTTGCCTCCCTGGGCAAGCAGGGGGACGGTGAAGTTCCTCCTGGAAAACAGCACGAGTAGCTACCATGCATGAAAGGAGACAGGGCTCAGTTTTCAGATCAGACAGGAAGCATTTTACAGAGAATATCCAGGCCTTGCAATCTCTACTCTTTAAAGAAGCAGAAGTTATGGCAGAGGTATGCTGTCATCCATACCAGCAAACATCCTGAAGTATTTATTAAATGAATATCGATTTTTCCTGTGATAGACCAGATGCAGCTCTCCTTTAAACCTGAACTACCCCTCCAAACATACACACCCCTCTCTGAGTGCTGGAATATTTTCTTTTAGATGAAAGGAAATGGCCCATTTGACTTCTCTTTTTTTTTTTTTTTTTTTTAATTGCTAGGAAAACTTCCTATCAACTCATTTCTTTTCCCCCCAGACCAATCAGCAAACTAAAAAGAAAAAAAAAAAAGAAAATATCTGTTGTTGATACACTTCTACCATGTTTTTTATTCCCCTATGTGCTCAGCCCTGTTGTGTGCATCTTCCATCCACAAGATGCAGGAGGATGTACCAGGGCGCAGCCTTTCCGGGGTCCCAGGGACTCTGACAATTATGTTTTCCTGCTTGCATATTTGACTTACGACACAAGCCCACAGCAGCTGATCACACACTACCTTCCCATGCTTGACTCATCTCTTAGACTTCAGTTTTACAGTTCTCATTTTTAACAGCAGTATGTTGCACAGGCACTCCTGCAGGTTTTTTTTCCTTGTCAAGGTTTTGGCAATATGGTTGCAGCCCAGCCCTGCACTTCCAGGAAGGCTGCATTTGTGCCCTCCTCCCCTCACCCAGGCTGCACCAAGTGACCCTCGGTGCCACCACCTCTGGCCAACACAATCTCCAGAGATGCTTTCCAGGCCATGGGCTGAGCCAAAGCAGGGCCAGATAAAGGCCTCCTGAATCCTTTACTTCATCTTATTTACAGCTGAGCATCTCTGACCTAAATATGAAGCCATCTTACTGACTGGAAGTGATGGGCACACCAACCTCAGTGACCTTGGTAGGAGCTGGGCCCAACATATAGGATTAACTCTGTCCTTAAGTTTTATGAGATTAGTTGTTCTTGATTCCTTTTCAGCAGGTATCATCATTTGCTACCAACTCTGCCTTGCTCAGAAAGCAGAAGGGAGAAGCAATTACAAAGCTCTTTGCTCTCCTTGTTAATCACAGAATGACACCAAAAGGCCAAGAGGAGAAATGCAGGCAGGGAAATGTGTGCTGAGCTCTTTTGGAAAGGTTAGCATCCAGCCAGAGGAGAACGGCTTCCGTGTGTCTCTTGCTGCCTCGGCAGCATCATCGTCCCTGCGCCACTCTGCCCACCACAGCGGAGGAACGTGCACAGATCCTTGTGTGGGGCTGGGGATGGTGAAGCCTTCCTCAACCGCTCCTTCAATAGAGTCCAGGCACCTTGAGTTTCAGAGAATTTCTAGTTTTAACATTTTCAGATGTATAAGCCTGTGACAACAGAGTCAAAACAGAGCTGGTTCAGCAAAGTGGAAACGGGTGTGACAGCAGCAAAGAGGAGGAAAGATACAAAATATTCTGAAAGGTATAACTCTCCTTCAGAAAACCAGAACTCCTCAAATCCCTTTTTAAATGTACTATTAAAAAAACCCTCCATACGTTTATAAGGGGAAAAAAATTAAAATACATATGGTTGGTAGAAACTAACCATCAAAATAGCTTGCAGGCTCCACAAACAAAAGGCAATAGCCTACAGATGCCAAGCTGTTTCAGAATCCATAGCCTGAAAAAAACCCTCAAATTCCTCAAAACCCACTCAACCCAGGAAACTGATCCTGGCAGCTCCTGCCCTGAAGTGGCTCCTGAGTTTGGGATCCCTTGCAGGCTCCACAGATCTGAAGAAAGGAGCTGTAAGGGGTATATGTCTGTGACAAGACTGAGCCATTCTAATCTAGAGGTGTTTTGCTGCTATGGCAGTAAAATGCAGCACAGCATCAGGGATGAGCAAAAAAGGCCCAGCCACCCACAGCGTCCCATCCATTAACTCCTCTCACTTAGGAAACCATCCCAGAACTGAGCTACTGATTCCCTGGGGGCAAAGAGTTTGGGATTCTGCTAATAAAATGCTAAAATAGACCAAGCCACTCAACAAGACTCATAACTAGCCTTCCCGCACATCTACAAGTCACTGCACATATGATACAGATATGTATTAACCCTCAGTTTCCATCATCTTATTTAAAGCAACCTGTTCTGACCTAGAACACGAGGTTTCACCAAGACCTTTTCAGCTCCAAGTTAAAAACCATGTTAAATCTAACACCTAAATACTCTTTCCCATTACAGGGCACAGATTCTCCTTGGAACCTTGTCTCTAATCATTCGTGCTAAACTTTTCTGAGACAGGTGAAGCCCTTAAATCAAAGAATGCGAAGGGGAGTAAGTGCTGTTTGTTAACACAGATGTTGGCACGTGGCAGCTCAGTGACTTTGAAGAGCTGCTCTCTTGCCTGAGCCCTGCCTTTAGCAGGTGTGTGTTTTCCTAAGATATTGCCTTAGATGCAACAAGCAAGCAAAAATTTTTACTGGTGTAATACAGGTTATGATATTTAGAGGTACTATTTTGAAAGAAGGGAACGCATAAAGTCAGCAGGGTATGGCATAGATGACAAGTTAGGCAATCAACTCCACAGAGAGATTTTTAAAAGAAAAGGGAAGGCAATGTGTGGAAAACAGTAGAAAATTAGGCAAGATGCAATTACGCTCTGTATTCTTTTCATTCCTGCAGCATAACTTAAATCCTTCATTTTTCACTGATTTCTGAAGTTGGTAGTTTCTCGGTTCCTCAGCTCACAGAAGCGCTATCTTTGATCACCCTGGGACGCTGCTGTAAGCTTGAGTTCTCTCAGCTGGTGCGTAGCCCCAGAGGAGGAGAGTAAACCTGCTGCCAATGCAGGGCCCTGATGTTGCGTCCCGTTTCTCTCGCAGCACCACTGCGACACACAGCTCGAAAGAGCAGAGCCACCACTCCTCTGTCTCAGACAATGCGTTCGCTGCTCTGTGTGGTGCAAGCCTTTGCCTGGAGCAGTCCCAGAGCACTTGGGCAAAACAAACCGTATTTAACTGGAGCTGGAGAATGGCTTACTTTGTCTGTCACAGTGGTGGTGTTCAAAAGCCACCCAATTAATAAAGGTATCAGCACAGGGAGTAGGTTGATATTCTACGATACTAAAGAGCAAGCATGAAGTGAGGAGGGGGAAGAAAGGGAGGGGAATTAACACCGGTTTAAACACTGTCAGAACGAGGCAGCTTTAAATGCAAAAGGGACTAAAGGTTAAGGTCTCTGCTTGATTCACTGTTACTTGATACCTACAGGAAATTAAACCACAGAAGCTCAGGTCAAAAAGCATTAATAAAAGCAAGGAAATTCAGAAGTTTGGAAAAAATGTTATGATACTTAATGTCATTTTCCCTGTTTCAGAGGTGCTCAGGCAAGGGTATCATATTGTGTACCACACTATATAGGCTGAAATACATAGCGTCAACTGTGGATTTCAGTGCTGTCACTGGATTTTCCCAAATTGTCTGGTTCCAAGTCGTAGTGAAATATTACTCACATACAGTCCTCCTGCAGTTTAATCCGAACAATACAGTGTATAGACATTCCGCCATCTGTTAGGAATTGTGGCAACTCTGTAGGGCACAGCTGATAATGTTTGAAGTAGAGATGCTTTGGTTTGGGCAAGGAGCTGTGGTGAGCAGCTTGATGCCTTTGGTGGAAAACAAATGCTAAGTTGCTGGAACAAAGGAGAAAATGTTTTTCCTTGTATAGCTGTTTTAGCTAACAGCTCTGCATTGGCCAAAAGCATGTCGCATTGTCTAACTCAGAGCAGAAGCTTCACAAATTAGATAATCGGTCTAAAATGGCACAAACTAGGTTGTTCATCTTAAAAACTTCTGGTTTTGCAGTCAAGAAAGTTTTAATCAATGCTTTTTCATTCAGGACAAGTAGAGCAAGATGACCACCTTTTATGTGGAGTGCTCTTTGCAATCATATGGGAAGCCCCTGATCCTGTTTTTCTCTGGGTCTGCCCTATGGTTGGTTTTTGGATGTGTAAAAGTGCATGGGTATCATTCTTCATGTAAGCCCTATTGCCCCTTACCCACAACTTAAAAGAAAGCTAAAAGTCTATATCATCATAAAGGTATGCCCTTAATGGAAATCTTTGACATGAACAGTGCAGTGGAAACACTCAAACTGCTGCAAATGGCCAAGAAAGAAAAAAAAAAAAACAAACCAAAAATCAAGGCCAGGCTGGATGGGGCTCTGAGCAACCTGATCTAGTCAGGGAGGTCCCTGCTTCTTGCAGGGGGGTTGGACTAGATGACCTTTGAAGGTCCCTTCCAACTCGAACCATTCTATGATTCTATGATTCTATGATTCAACAAGGACAAAACCAAAGCATACTATATGACAGTGAATCATAAGCTTAATTCAGGTTTAAAGTGTGTCTAGTAAAAAGCTACTTGAGGCACCGTGTATGTTACCCATACACAATGACAAAGATTATTTACTTGAGGTACTGTGCTACAAAGCAGTCCTAATTCTTTCTTGAATTAATTACTTAAAAAATCCTGCTAAAGATTAAATAGCTGACTTTAATTTCATTAAGGGAAAAAAGACATCACCTCCCACATCCAGTCTTTTTTCAGCTTTGTAGAAGCCCCCACTGTGTACTTGGTTATTGGGTCAAAGGCTGATGAGGCAAAGTCTTTACAAGCACTTCTTTTTCAGGGAATGCTATTCCTCTAAGTGTTTAAAAGACTTGGTCTATTACTCGTACTGTAGTAATTCTCATGCCAGTACAGAGCCCACTGACTTCCCAACAGTTTTGGGACAGTTGTGCAGATCAGGATCAACAATAAAAATCTAAAATCTAAATTAATGGGCATCAGCTTCCCATGTCCTTATCCATGCACGGAACCAAACCCTCAGGCATCTGTTGCTTTGGTTTTGGACCTTTATTTGAACTGATCCTCCTGGGCATTCACTGTTATCCAGGCTTCCCCTCCCCAAAAAAAAAACCCATGAAAAGCTTCACAGGAGACACAGCTGCCATCTGCATTGCGCAGACACCTTGGATTCACAGTGCAGGTACCATGGCCAAAGTCTGCCCTGAGAAGTGTGTCCTTGCAGAGCAAAGTGGGTGAGCAGCTTGCTCTCACCCTGGCCGTGCTGCGCTACAGCTGTGCTGGAGGTGACACCCTCATCAGCTCAGGAAAGTCAGTCACACAGGACCACACACTCCAAAGGTTCACAGCCCACAGTGCTAACCCAGAACTGGCCAAAAAAATATGTCCACATTGGACACACACCTCTTAAACATCTGACATGTATTGCTCACACTGTATGCAGGATTTGAAGGATTCAGCTGCACAAACTTCCTAGTAAAGCAAATGTTGGGACAGAGTATACATCCATTCACATCCCTCTGGCGCACAGCACAGCAAGAACTAGATGATATGTTTAAAAGTGAAAAAAGAACTTGCCATATTTAAATTTATAATTCATTCACAAAGCATTTTCTGTTTTCTCACGGTATATGAGAAATTATTACGCACTCAGCAATCCTGAAATAATTAAAAGGTCATCAGTTTGCTGTCACTGTACTGATATGGTTTAATTGCATTCTAAAAATATATTGAGCAGGCTATCAAAGGAAGATTATATTGCTGAGATGTGTTATTATTTTAACAACAAACCAATGTCTGTTGAGTAGGAGGAATGCGTGAAAATATGATCTGAGCAAAGTTCTAAATGGGCACAGCTGATATGAATCTAAATCTGCTATGCAGCAGCATCATCTGAACTTTCCAGTCAGAGAAATGTGTGCAAAAAAAACACCTGAAGAACAAAAGAAATCAAACCAGGAAAACTATTGTTTCCACATAGTCCATCTCTGGATCTCTGGCAGCGTTAGTAGAGGCAAAGCAATGCTGTCAATTAATCATGAGTTCTTTCCTAATGAATAAATGTTAAAATTTAAAATATCATTTTGAAGACAGAAAGGGAGATATAGGGGGAAGAATCTGGTATCCAGTTAAAATACATGGGCTTCGAGCTGCAGCATTATCACTTGTTAGCATAACACCTCTGTGTTCCATGAATCTAAAGAAATTTATACTAGCAATGGATCTCGCACATCAAGAATCTGCATGAAGCAGCATGTAGTAAATTATTTCTATATAAGAACTATTAGCAACGTCCCATGACTTTTTCCTCCTAATTTTTTATAACCTTCTGCAAATTTGGAAATTTACTAGTTCTTCCAGTACTGTCCAAGAAGACCTCCTGTGCTGTGGTCTAGCCAGCTTTACAGGTAAACAGTTGTCCTGGTATATGAAAGATGATAGAACTACATAAATAGTGAGTATGATAGCATTTATGCCACTAACAATAGATAGCTCGATTGCGCTCCAGTGGATCAGGCTGTAAACCCAGTTTTCAGTTATTCTGATCCACAAGCATGAAAGCTTCTATGAAAATAAGCAAAGATGCTTTCTTAGGTGTCTGTACACATGGATACACACACAAACTCAGACTGATAAGATAACTTAAAAATTCATTAATATGTTTGTTGAAAATATTTTGTAACATTCCCCAGCTAAGTCTTGTTGCTATGTACACCTCTCAGGAGCTATTTTTTAAGCATTTGGATGTTACTGCACATAATTCAGAAGTAGACTGATTCCACGGTAGAAGACGACTTCCATCCCCAGTTATTGAAGTTATGTGTCCATACTCAAGCCAAATTATATCCAGCTAATTTGCTTTCCAGCATACTCAGAGTATCTGCCGTTGAAATCTCACAAGGAAGCTCAAATAAGAAATTAATTTTATTTTATCCTATCAAATGTAAAAGCATTCATCTTCTTGTCAAAGTAAGGTGTCATGCAAAGGTTTCCTCAAGTGGAATGAGGATAGGGAGGAAAGCTGAGTTCAGCAAAAAGAAGAACTGAATACAAGAGATTTAAAAGATTATCTCAAGGACCTGTTTATTTGAAACTAGTCTGCCCTGTTGAAAGGACGGTTTTCCCTTTGCTCCTCACCATGACAAAGGAGGATGGAGAAACAATAGCAAAAGAGAAAATCTGCCAGGCCTGAAACACAGTGCCTCAACTTGGCTACAGCACTGAAACTAGAGTCTGTCTCATAAATTTGGCAGGATCAAGCAGAGACATATTAAGAGGCAATTTCAGAAGAAAGGAATGAGTCAAGGGTACACAACACCCTGAGGAATTTGGGTGCCCTTCTCAAGAGGAGTAGGGACTTTTCCCATCATCCTTCAGAAAATGTCCTATCAAAATCATCCATAGTAAGATGCAAGAAATCTAAAATCTCAGAATCTCCCAATAAAAGAGTCACAAGGATGCTGAAAGTGTGAATAACCTCCACGTCGCAAATCTGAGTCAGTGAGATAGCCTGAGGCCTCTGGCAGAGCCAGTGAGCAGACTGGAGGGAGGTGGAGCCCAAGCAGGAGCAGTACTCTGTAGTACACCAAAATTACACCAATGGCACCATCTTCTCTTATCATGATAGTACCATGCCTATTGGAGCAGGGACTCCAAGACCTGTTTGGGCCTGTGGTTCTGCCATGTTCTCAGGCATTCCTTGGAGAGCTGCCTTAGAGAGAAGCTCTCATACATCATGATTTGAATTTTACCTCCTTGTAACAAGTAGAGAGCACATAACAGCACCCAGCTCCAGATCTCCTGCATCCTGAGGGCCTGAGGGTGGAAACTGCAGCCAAGGCTCACACCATCGACCTGTTACACTTGCAAAGCAAAGCAGAGAGAAGCCATCTAGCCGTGCTGTCTTTGCCATGCTCCTTGGACAAATAGATGGTATCATCCCAGCAATATCAACCAGTGTTTCCCAAGAGACATGCTGATGGCTGAAAATGCTGTGGACAGAGCCTGTTCTTCACCTTGACAGATTATCACAGGCCCAAAATGATAAGCAGGGGTGTGAGAGCTGCAGTTCAATGCTTGACAAATGGAAGGATTGACATAGAGTCGAAAACAAATTCCTTCAAAAATAAGCCCTATCTAGCAGGCTCCGTGAGCAGATCAGAGCAAAAATATGAAAATTGGCATTTAGGAGGCAGAAAAAGTCATTCCATAGCAGATAAAGTTTTATCTCAGCAGTGAAAAGAAGTTAAATTCAGCAGAGGAAATGAGTGTACAGAGCACGCACTGCCCCATGTGACACAGGCTGTGCAAAGCATTGCTGTAAAGTTTGCAGACATTGATGAAACAAAACACACCTCCAGTGCTGAGTGCTAGGGCGTAGGTGTGCTCACAATTTGAATGTGTGTGAAAACACATACTTGGAGTAGAGTCCTTTTCTCCTTCCCAGCAGAACCTCAAAATACACTTTGAACAGCCACCGTGAGCACGTTTTGTGAATCAGTCTCCCTTGTCAAGGCTTAGGCATAGTGTTTCCAAGACTGGAGTCTTCTATTCTGCACATAGTTACACAGGCAGTCAAGGAAAGTAGATTTAGGGCTAGTTTGGCAGCTAATGAAAAATGTTGTCACACACAATATACAATAATGTTTCACTTTTTGATCATTTGTCACACTCCATTCTGGCCTGTGAGCTGCAATCTGAAGGCTGAGGGGTCTCCCGAAGCAAGAAGAAGGGACAAAAACAATGTTTGAAAAGTACCTAGAAAGCTGGGGAGGATTTTTGCCCCCGATGTTTACCTAAATACCATTTTTATCTATCTGGGATGCATTTATTTGGGCATTATGTTGCTCTCCATGCAAGCCCCAGAAGTAGTTCTAAAATTGCTGTTCCTTCTTGTTATGCTGTCACTCTGTGTTACTTGAATAAAATGACGGGAATAACCCCATGGTACTTCATCGTCCTTCCCTTTAAATAAAAAGCCTGGCAATACTGAGATTTAGAAGCCTTCCTTCTCTCACCTTGTTACTTTGTGCTTACAGCTCAGTGTGAGGTGCTGGGCTTTTTTTCTTCTGAGATATTCCTAGTACGTGGCACAAGTTTTGCCCACTAACAAGACTGGATTTCACAGCAGAATTTGGTTGGAAAAGCACCACAGCAAAACCTGGGACACTGTCATTGCCTGTGGGAGATGCTTTTCCATCAGACCAAGCGTTGGCAGCTGCATAAGGCAGCAGAGGGCCGCACAGATTTGATGCACAAGACAAGTGTCAGCCCTGAGCAGGCAAAACCTCGGTTCTTACCACCTCCTCTGCGCTGGAACAGAGGTTGTGGTTGGGAGCCGCTTACATATATTAAGTTTGCAATCAGCCCTATGTAAAATACCACCAGATTGTGGTCAGCGGTTGTATGCAGACTTTGTCATTTTGCTTACTGACCACACATTCCCATTGATCAATTCTAAATTGGATTATTGTTAGGTTTAAAAGCGCCTCAACAGCAGAAAGTGGCGGTGGTGGCTGGCAAAGCAGAGATGGATAGCAGAATAAACAGGGAAAGTGACAAGATTTCAGACTGAATTGATCACTGTCAGCGAGTTAGTGGTCAGCTGTCTGACCTTTGGTGCCCAAACCAAACATCAGAATAATGTTTAGACAAACACATTTGATTTTTGAGGTAATGGGTATGTCAACTAAATGACAAACCTTTGAAAGGTCAAAGGGATAGCCATTTTTCAGACTTTTTTCAAGCATTAATCGTTCATTTGGGGAACAGTGTCTTTCTGAGCTGGACAGAGAGAGAACTTCACTTTCTCTGTGTGTATGTGTGTGTTTGCTCATAGGCACTGAAAATTGTTTAGCCACAGCTCCCAACCCCATCAAACCCAGCCTGCCACTAACTCCTGCCACTCACAGCTGCATTTTGCTGCATGCAGAACTACCCTAAGTGCAGCGGAGTCGGAATTTCAGGCTGCGGAGGAGGCCCAGCAGAGCTTTAACCCTCCCACCATTCCCTGTAGCAAGTGTGGGAAAGGCAGCGGTGCTGACCGCCCAGGTGAGACCTGCACTGGGAGGTGCCTACAGCATCAACCAGGCTTCCCCACTCCCTGCTGCACCAACCCTTTCGGCTGGTAGGCTCTTGTGGCATATATCTTCTGTACAGCAGGGAGTTGTAAATGAAAAATGCTTTGATATGTTTAAAAGAGGTTAATAAATAAGAAAGCCTAAGGGACTGGCATGGCCTTGTGGTTGCGTAGTCCGAGATCTGGTCTCTGCTGCTGCAGAAGGGACAGTGCAGGCAAAGACACAGCAATGCTGATAATAAACTAGGAAAAATGAAAAAAATGCTAACACAACAAAAAAAAAAGCCTTTGGGATTTATCATTACTGACTCTGTCTCTCAGACTGCTGTTTAAACAGTCTCTACTTACCTTCACCTTTTTTTTCTCTGGATTATTTTTCTTGACGAGGTGTGAAAGCGGTGTAACATGTTCTTGCAGAAAACACCAGCGGGGTCTTTTTCATGGTGTACATATCAGAATCACTTGAGAAACAAATTGCTTTTTCTTCTTCTTAACTACGTTCCTCACACACAGACCCCCTGCCACCAAAAAAGATTTACAATACCAATGCCATACTAAGGACGGAAGAAGTGCACAGGAACTGTGAAAAAGAAGCAGGAAAGGGGAAGCAATTATGAATAAAGACCAGGAGAAAGTTTTCCTAACCCTGCTATGAATCCCCTCTCTGCTGTTCTCTCTTCACCTTTCACTTGTGCACAGAAGCAGCATTATCTGTTACGCACCGCAGAAGGATCAGCAGCAGCTACCCCCCTACTTTCAGCTCTGTGCCTGGTTCCACTGTATAACTCCCTGCTCTAAAGATTCACTCAGTGGTACAGCAAAATGCAAGAAGGTTCCCAAAACCACAAATTCATCCTTTTAAAGTTCAGCTCGGCCTGTCTGGATGACAGTTCAAAATGATGCAGGCGATGGTCTTCACATGAGAGATACTCTGCTATGCACAGAAATTTACCACATAATGTGTCTAATATCACTCTTCCAACACATAGGATAACTAAAAGCAAATTTTATGTAGAAAGCGAGGGCACATTTGACATATCCTAACACTATTCAAAATAACTGTTTATCTTCAGGCATATAATTTATGGCTGCAAATGAGAAGAATATTTTTCATTTCATATTCTCTATGCCTTGACATTTAGGCCTCTGTCCTAACAAAGTTTCATAGTAGAATTTATCAAAAGTCATAAATTTTGTTTGGCAGGAAGACTTTCAACTGAAACAGAAGCATTACAAGACAAAAATACTCTTTTCTCGGCAAACTGAAAATTTACAGTGCTGTAGTTTTAAAGGCTATATAAGATAATTTCTCACAGTCTTGACATAATCATTCTCATAATCATTAAAATCTAACTTTCTTCAGAGTGTCATTCTCTGTAGAATATCTGTTTTGGCAAAACTTTTGTATCGACATTTTGCACACATGAATAATTGGAAAAGAAAACAGTGTGGAGAACAAAGAGTTTCCTCTTTATTACTCCTACAGTCAGTTCTCACAGCCTTCCTGGGACCTAGCTAAATTTCAGCATAGGAATATTTTACCATGGCCAAGTGTTAGCTGAATTTAGCTCAGACTAAGAGGAAAAGGAGATAGAAACACTCACTATGAGATTCAGTGACAAGCTGTAACTTTTATTTATATCATATAAACCTGTATTTAGCAGGTAATCACCCCAAATTTTCTACGAATTCAACTGCAGGATTTTAACAAGGGTCTACAACCTGGCCTCTGCAGCACAGTGCTGTTACGGAAACAATTCACTCCAACGTGGCCAAGAGCATCACTCCCATCATCACACAGGGCCATGACAAGCCTAACAATTAGTACCCCAAAAATTGTCTGGATCTGGAGCCCCCAGCAGCAGTTTTCTGTTGTTTGAGGTCAAACTGGCACTCTGACTTTTCAGGCCGGATTTGGCTAATCCTTGTCCATTGTGCCAGCCTATGAAAAGGTCTTTGCAAATACAAAGGCTCTGTATCGATTATCATTACTTGTACAGTGGCTGGTATGTAGCAAAGTATAGTGTAATATGAGAAAAAATATTGATTTCAAGAAAGTTAATATTATTAAAAGGTAGTTGTATTAATCTCTTTCTTGAATTTTGTTTGGGGGTTTTACGCTTAGAAAATCAATGAAACTAATAGTCTTGTTATAGCAGGAGCACTTGTTAGACTATTTTTTCACTCGAACGCTTTTAAGTTATGTTAAGAGCAGAAGAGTTGAAAGGCTATAAACTTACTGACTGAGACTTAAAGGGCTTGAATGACTGAGGGCATTATGTTCATTGTCTTTTTGTCACCTTATCTGGCAGAGAAAAATTTTAATTAAATAGAATTTGAATTGTGTCTATTTTCTGTTTGTACCAACAAAAAAAAAAAACAAAAACAAAAACAAAAACCTACCTGTAGCATTTCAGGCAAAATTTCATCACCTCAGTTTACTTCCATGATACTAAATCAGATTGGTGTAAGGACTCAAGCATCCCTCGAAAAGAGTCAACCTTACACAAAAGTGCTTCTGCAAATGTCTGGCAGATAGGAATAACTGATAAGGCAATGTCTAATACTTCACTTTATCAATCCAGTTTTCTATCTCAACAGTTCCTCATATTTTTTTCGTAATTCTTGTTGTGTGTATAGGAACAGCTCATTTCACCTTCTCACCAATGCATCCTTGCACAACTGACAAGACCAAAGCCAGGTACAGTTTCATCTGAAAATCAAAATCTCCAGGTTTAGCAATAAGCCAGGTAATCCGACAGTGTTGTCAGGAGAAGCTCATAATGACCAATTCCTATCTTGACTCCAACACAGAACCTGTCTGCTCAGCCAAAAATTTCTTTGCCTCATCTTTGCATTTAAGTTTTCCTGTAGAAATTTTAGCCAAAATATTTATTTAGAGAATAGATAAAATGTGTGCTTGTGAGGAGTTCTTTCCCTGTCATAGTTCAGCTCCGATCGGGACCAGACTACGCAGTCTCTCTCTCACTACCCCCACCCTCCGAGAGAATAGGGAGAGATAATGTAAGAAAAAATGGCTCAACGTTTGAGATAAGGACAGGGAGAAAATCCTTAAAGTTACCGTCATGGGCAAAACAGACTCGACTTGGGGAAAACTATTCTTTTATTACTAAAACTAGCAGGATAATGAGACAGAGAACCAAGATAATCTCCCCCAACCGCTCCCTCTACCCGAGCTTAACATTATCTCTACTACCTTCCCCCCCACCGAGCGGCACAGAGGGGAAGAGGGAATGGGGGTCGTGGTCAGTTCATTATGTGATGTTTTACGCCGCTGCTTCATCGTCGGAGGAAGAACTTGCATTCCTCCCCTGCTCCAGTGTGGGGCCCCACCCATAAGCCACAGTCCTTCATTAAACTGCTCCGGCGTGGGTTATCTCTTCCACGGGGTGCAGTCCCTCCAGAACGGCTGTCCCAGCGGGCCCTGCACGGGCCACAGCCACCTTCAGGCATCCACCTCCTCCGGTGTGGGGTCCTTCATGGGCTCCAAGTGGATCTCTGCTCCTCCGTGGACCTCCATGGGCTGCAGGGGGACAACCTGCTCCACCAAGGTCGTCACCACAGGCTGCAGGGGAATCTTGGCCAGGAGCCGCATTACTCCTCCCCCTCCTTCTTCACTGACCTTGGTGTCTGAAGCTGTTTCTCTCACAAGAAAAGTTCTTCACAACAGGCTGGCAGACGCCTCTCAGGATCTCTTCACATCATCCATCTCATCTCCTCTCCACTTCTTGCAGCCAGGCCAGGCTGAGTTGGGCCCAGTCGGCCGCCTGGCAAGAGGACAGAGGGTGAGGCCTGCAAGACCCACGACACCTGCGCCTCCCCCTCTGCGCCTCTGCCCCTACTCAGCCTCTTCACATCTTCTCGTCTCTTTTTTTTTCTGTTTTCCCCTTCTTAAATACATTATCGCAGAGGCATTATCATGGAACATTCTGTTACCAATTGGTTCGGCCTTGGCCAGCAGCAGGTCCGCCCTAGGCCCGGCCGAGTCCACTGAACAAAGGGGAGCGACTTCTAGCAGTTTCCTACAGAAGCTGCCAGCTTACGCCCCCCTCACTAAACAAAATCACAACAGTGCTAAAAGTAATTTTCACCTGAAATGTACACATAAAGGCAACTGTGTGTTCTGCCAGTCTCATCTCATGAGACAAGCACCATAGATGCAATCTTCTCATGTCACCCTTTCCCCTAGTGCTCCTACGTACTCAGGTGTAGAAATTAACAGCAAAGAGGGCTGGCACAGCTGTGATTCTTCTGGCTGGCCATCTTCTGTCACTGGAAGGTCATATGGTCTGTAGGCAGAACACCATTATAAAGCTGATCTTGGTAAAAGAACTTGGTCACGGAAGCTACGTATTGTGATCTCCACTCAGCACAGTGGATGAAGTGTGAACTAATACAAATCATGGAGGAGCTTTCCAAAGGTGTAAATGGATGTTAGCTGCATAGGCCTGGTGAAAGACTGTCTCTCTGTGGCTTCTGCTTGTCAGTGAAACCACAGTCTCCTTCTCTTTCCTTCATAACACTCTGGCTCTTAACTCTGCCTGATCTCTTTAAATCTGTCAGTGCAATTATCTGCCATCAGCTATATACTATCAACAGGAAATAAGTGTGTTCCATCTGATAAGAGGAGCACTACAATAACATAATTTGGAGCCAGATGAGACTTGACAATAGCCTGTCTCCCCTGCTCTTGAAAATCAAAGGTATAATTGGCAGAACCACTTCCCTCATACAGATTTCTTAGCCAAGTGAATGGTTTACCCATGTGTATGTGCACTCATGGGCACAATATACACCCTTACAGTGAAAACTGGTCAGTTATTTTTGTAAAATAAGAAGGCGATAAATGGCTCCTGATCTGGATCATCAATAATTAATAAAAAAAATCTTAAAAAACCTTCTGCTTCCTGCAGTTCAAATGAGAGTGTTTCAAGATGCGGTAATTGCCTACAAATTAACTTGTAGGGAAAAAGAAGAGGGAAATATCCTACTGTTCTTGTAGCGCTGTTTTTGCAGCCACCTAATAGGAATGTCTTACAACGAACAGGGTGTGTAAACTAATGGCAATCAAAGCTGTACGCCCCAATTATATTCTGTATCCAAACTGCTTTTCCTGAGAATTTGTTGGCACAGGAGGTGTTACAACCAAAGCCAGCGCGTGACAGCCTGGGAGAGGAGTGAAGTCTACAGCCTTTCCTGTACTGATTGCTCTGCAGGGCCAGTAAAGCCGACACCATTACACCAGAAAGGAAAGAAAGGTCACAGACGGCTTTTAGGTTTTGTTTTATTTCCCCTACATAACAGATCAAAAAACTTAAACTTGAGGGACAATATATGCAGTCTAACTTTTATGTCCAACAGCATCTTTGAGGGAACGGTGTCCCTTGCACACTGCTGCCAAAAGCTCCACTGTTTCCAAGCAGGTGAGCCTCTCCTGGTGCACCCATGCTCCCATGAGCATGAGTTCAGTCCTTTTTCAAGGAATGGACAACCTTTAGGAGCATCCTCTCATTTTTTCCTCGCCTCTTCCTCCTCTGTGCTCACATTCAGCAGCTTTGGCTTTCTCAATCGGTTATCGAGCAGGGTCACCAGAGCATAGCCTGGGGCAGCTGACTGCGGGCCAGGTGTAACATGGCATGATTCTTGTCTCCCATCCCCATCACGCTGAGGGCATGAGGCATTAAGCACCGCATCCCCACCCAGATACTTTTGGCTGGGCCCCTGAGCCAATACATGTGACGAAGTCCAGCTTTGCACATACGCTTACGCCATGACCCTTGCAAGCACCTGCAGGGCTGTGGGCAGCTCTCACAGCACTTCCCCCAGACCAGGGAACACTGCTGTACGTGTGATGTGTTTCCAAGCAAACAGCCTCTCTCCTTCCAGCAAAGCAGCTCTTCACTGCCAGAATACTAGCAGTGCAGGGAGACGAGGACAGAGGAGGGTTAGCGATGCATCAGTCAACTCAGAGACAAGATGATGTCTTGTCCCACTATCCCATCCCTTCTGAAAGAGCTCCACAAACCGCTGATGCAAAAGCAAAGAGATGAGGCTCCCGGTATGCAGGGATTTCATAGCTATGAGGCATTTTTGGCTGCTGTGTGTTTAACCACAGCCAGAGCAGTGGCAGGATCGGGCCCATGGCCAGTGGCAAGCTGCCCCAGCCCTGCTGCCCAGATGCCCATTTGGGGAGCCCCAGTTCTCATCTGGGATGGGAAATGACAGCCAGCTAAGGTGAGGTGCTTCTTTTTTTTTTAAGTAAATACATCGAAAACAAAAAAAATATGATTTGTGACCTGACTATGGGTAGCTTTATTACTATCCCATGCCTGGGTCCAATAAGCCATACTACTAACCCCCTCACCCTGTCCCCATCTTCACCCCCCCAGTAATTAATTCCTTATGTCCAGTGATCATCAAGAGACACGGTGGCCTTTGAAAAGAAAGATTTAGCAATATTAATAATGCTGAATTGCCCAATCTCACAAAGGCTGCAGCTAGAGCTGGCTGGAATATTTTCAACAAAATGTCGTTTCATTAAAATATGTTGTTTATCAAAGCTGAAAAATTCTGTGGAAACATATTGGTTTTGACAAAGATTTCCGAAGCCCAGGATTTCTGACTAGAAGCAGAGGGAGGCCTGTAGCAAAACCTGGAGCTTTTCAATCTGAAAATAGCAATTTTTGACATAATTCCAAGTCAGAAAAATGTTCTGAAATTTTTGTTTTCATTCCAGTGTGGAACAAAAACATTTCTGGAACCTTAAAAGTTTCATGACACTACATTTTTATTCTCTGGCCAACTCCAGCAAAAAATTCTCTTTGTGTGAGCTGATTCTAAATGAAACATCTTTATTTCATAGGTGTTGATCCTCTTTTCTGTGTGTGCTTGTGTGTATGAATTACATTTATATTGTTTATGGTTTTGTTTGTTTGGGCAGTTGGTTTCTGTAGCCGTTTATTATGGTCTCACTGTGGATCAGCTGCGAAAGACAGAACGAAGGGAAAGCAATACCCCCCCTAGAAGTGGGTAAGAAAGAGAGGTCTTTTAAGGCTTCCTCCCCTGCCATCTTCTCCCCATTTCTGTTCCCTATTGCTGTATTTATGATTAATACTTCAGTGAACTTGAGTCTCCCAAAAGGCCATCTGAGGTGTTTTGCTACCTATGACACCATCACTGTCTGACTTAGGGTTTTTTTTAATTACTTTTCTTACAATGCTATGATAGTTGAATTGATACAAAAGAAACTGGGCACAGACAGTATCATTATCTTTTTAAGTTTTGCTATTAGATGATATGCGTTGATGAGTAATCATAGCTGTTTCTCCATTATGATCTACTGATTCCATTGTTTGCAAAGTTCAATGTAATCAACAATAAAAAAAAACCTGTTCTGCAACATGTGTAATATCTATGCCGTACCTGCAAAAGAAAATCATGTAGCTCAGAAACGATAGAAAGGGTCATGGTTTAGGAAAGCCCATAAACCTTTTTGTTCCACACAAGTCCTGCTGAATTGACAGCTTAAACATTTTTGCTGGACCAGGACCATATTATATTTTGTAAAATGGATAATACATAGCATTGTAGTTCAGCTCCGATCGGGACCAGACTACACAGTCTCTCTCTCACTCCCCCCACCCTCCAAGAGAATAGGGAGAGATAATATAAGAAATAACGGCTCAACATTTGAGATAAGGACAGGGAGAAAATCCTTAAAGTTACCGTCACGGGCAAAAACCAGACTCGACTTGAGGAAAACTATTCATTTATTACTAAAACTAGCAGGATAATGAGGCAGGGAACAAGATAAACCTCCTCCACCCCTCCCTCTTCCCGAGCTTAACATTATCTCTACTACCTTCCCCCCCACCGAGCGGCACACCGGGGAAGAGGGAATGGGGGTTGCAGTCAGTTCATCACATGTTGTTTTACACCACTGCTTCATAGTCAGGGGAAGAACTCCTCACATTCCTCTTCTGCTCCAGTGTGGGGTCCCACCCATACGCCACAGTTCTTCGTGAAACTGCTCCAGCGTGGGTCATCTCTTCCACGGGGTGCAGTCCCTCCAGAACAGCTGCCCCAGTGGGCCCTCCACGGGCCACAGCCACCTTCAGGCATCTGCTTGCCCCGATATGGGGTCCTCCCCGGGCTGCAGGTGGATCTCTGCTCCTCCATGGACCTCCATGGGCTGCAGGGGGACAACCTGCTCCACCAAGGTCGTCACCACAGGCTGCAGGGGAATCTTGGCCAGGAGCCGCATTACTCCTCCCCCTCCTTCTTCTCTGACCTTGGCATCTGCAGCTGTTTCTCTCACAAGAAAAGTTCTTCACAACAGGCTGGCAGATGCCTCTCAGAATCTCTTCACATCACCCAGCTCATCTCCTCTCCACTTCTTGCAGCCGGACTGGGCTGAGTTGGGCCCAGTCGGCCGCCTGGCGAGAGGCCAGAGGGTGAGGCCTGCAAGGCCCCGGAAGCCTGCGCCTCCCCCTCTGCGCCTCTGCCCCAGCTCAGCCTCTTCACATCTTCTCGTCTCTTTTTTTTTTCTGTTTTCCCCTTCTTAAATATGTTATCGCAGAGGCGGTATCATGGAACATTCTGCTACCACTTGGCTCAGCCTTGGCCAGCAGCGGGTCCGCCCGAGGCCCAGCCGAGTCCACTGAACAAAGGGGAGCGACTTCTAGCAGTTTCCTACAGAAGCTGCCACCTTAGGCCCCCCTCACTGAACAAAACCACAACACATAGACATCAGGTATTTTTTTTAAGTTGCCATCTCTGGAAAGTATTTTAATATAGTGATGGTAGCTAACATTCTCATAAGAAGAGGGTGTCATCAACTGGGAAAAAAAATTGCTAAGTGAAAAGAAAGCATTTAAATGACTTTCAGGAATTTCCCTTGCTCTTGGATGTCTTTGACCTTTACTCATCCCTTAACAATCAGAATTATTTTAAATGTGTCCTTCCACCGTGCCACTCTTTGAAGTGCTCGTGCAAACCAAACGGGAAACAGACTAATATACCATGAAAGGATGACCATGAAGCTCATTAATCACAATGCACTGCCCAACATACACTCTAAACAATAACTGTATTAAACTATCTATTCTAAAAATTCTTTTTTTTTTATTTTCAATCATAATAGTAAATAAAAATGGAACTGGTAGAGGATTGATTTGAAGTTAATGATATGTCTTTCAAATTACCTATTATGTATTACTGTAATATATACTTTGTCCCTTATCTTGATGAGTTACCTGTAATAGCAGTGGTACAGCACTATGAAGTATTGCAGTAACACCTTTCTTTTAATACTAACAAAGTTTTTTTTCTCAGAGTATTTATCTGGGGTGCTTGTTCCTGTAATAGGCAGAGCAGAACTGTTTCCAGTGTCTCCGAGAAGCCCTGACCAGACCTTTGGACAATATCTCAGCATTGAATACCATTGACCTCATAAAAAGGCTTGTTTCATCAGTACCAACAACCTCTCCTCACACTAACTCTATAATCGCGCATTCGGTATCATGCCAGCATGGCAACTCAGAAGCACATTAGCTGTGGTAAGCACAGAGATGTTTGGAAGTGTTCCCGCTCACTGGGTCAGTGAGCATGGGAGCTGGTTCCCACAAGCCCTCTGATAAGTGCAGAGGTTTCAGAGGGCTGGAGAGAGGGACCCCTCCGACACACCTGCCCCCTTCTCACCCAAACCTGGCTTCCTGCTTCAAACAGCTGGTCTTTGCAGGGTGAGTCACTAAATACACAAGGACATACCTCTGCCAGTTGTCTGAGATGCTAAAGGCAGGCTTGAACCATAGCCCAGCTGTGGACACTAGCCCTGAGCTGTGGGAAGCTTCTGGGTCTCACCTTGGCAGCTCAAGTCTAACCCTAAAAAAATGTATATCAAGCTCTGGAACAATATTACACACTCCTTTCCTCCTTTTCCCTTTTCCTTTATGCTTTAACCATTTTGTTGGCTTGGGTGTTCTTCCAAGGAAGTATTTTCTGCCTTTATGTACATCTGGGAAAGCAAAATGTACCCTTGAAATTTTCCAGTCCTTACAAGATCATAAGGTTCCTATATTTCTTTTCTCCAGAAAAAAAAAATTAAAAGTGGTCCCTAAATGGAAATCATCCCGTAGCTCCCAATCAGAATGCTGGCTGTTAACAAGAAACAAGAGCTAGTCAGGTGCAGATAAGCTGGGATTGGGGAAAGGGAGGAATCATTTAGTACAACATTGATGAATCTGTTTATCTTCCTCAGCACATAAACTTTCTTCAAAAATCAGGTACTCCAAAAAGGAGATAGTAAAAAATGTAATGCCCAGAACATTTCATCTACAGATCTCAAGATCCTTCAAAAATCTTATTCTTTCCTTGTAACAATACTGAAAATGAAGAATAATTATGCTCAGTGTCTTTTCCACTGATACAACAGTAAAGGCAGCAAGAGCCCCATGTCCAGTTCATAGGATCTGGAATGGGCCAAGAGAGGGTTAGATCAGTGAATTATCCTCAATATATTTTCTTTGAGGAGAGAATCCCAGGGCAACTGACTCTTAAAACCACTTTATGCAATGAGCATATTAGTAGGGAGAAGAGATTATGTCCAGCTCATCCATTTTCCTTGGCACTAGTCACTGGCTTGCAAAAGAGCTACATGTCTAGCTCCCAGGTTGAGTGGTTTCTGCAGACAGATGAGGCCTAAGATTAAAAGATTTGGAAACTCCTTTGCATACTGTGCTGTAAGAAAGTGAAGACATTGTCTGTATAAACTCTCCAGGACTCTACAGGCTGCACGTCTGTGGGGGTTGGGATCTGTACAAAGCAAACAGCCTGTAGACCTCATCTTTATTAGCCCAGGTTTGATCATCATCTAGTTTTGCCTTATTGTCCCCTGAGACCACACAGTTGGGAATAAATCCTTTAAAGCTTTATTGGTTTTGTGTTTCCATTGTTTCCTTGTCATGGGTCTGCTAGGCAAAACTTTTCTTTGACAGTGGCTGCTTCCTCCTAAAAGCTTATGATTCCTCCTTTCTGGACCAGCAGGCTCCATCACAGCGTCTCTCTCTTGTAATTGCCTTGGGCCTAGTTCTTCTAAAAGAATTAAAAATGCAAATCTAATATCATAATTGTGTAATACGATAAGCTTGGCAGCTCAATCAATACTATCCCCCACTGTCAATAATACAGCTCCGATGCATGTTTGTCAGACCTGACCAATCTCACTTTATCACTGGCACTGTGGTCCTTCCACATCTATAAGATATGACGTTTTATTAC
Organism: Tetrax tetrax; assembly: GCA_009806455.1. Taxonomy (NCBI): domain Eukaryota; kingdom Metazoa; phylum Chordata; class Aves; order Otidiformes; family Otididae; genus Tetrax; species Tetrax tetrax. The sequence goes on from WHYT01016375.1 coordinate 394,304, forward strand.
TAGGTTCCTATCAATCAGATCTAATTTTTGCATCATAGAAATTCATTTTGTCATTCTGCTGCCTGGCGGCACTGGGATTGCTCTTCGAGTTAGGCATCAGCGGCTTGCAGACTTAGGCTCCCATCTCACATTCTGGTTGAGGACTGGGACTGACAATAGCACACTTGGGTGTCTTCATTTTCTAGCCACAAATGACATGGGGTTAGCAGCAAAGGACATGGCTGGTAACCACTGTGGAAAGGGAAATCTGTGAATCAATAAGAGAATGCCCACTAGTGCTTGTTCTATTGGGTGTATCTCAAATTAAGGAAGATTTAATGTGAGATAACTTTTCACCCCCTGCTGAGTTTACAAAACCCGTTCCAGACAGTACTTTCTTACTCAATAATGCCTCCAAATCAGAGTGTTTCTGAGTATGTCAAAGGAGCTGCTGATCCAAAATGGAGGCAAACCAGAAAACACAGTAATTATATTAACACAGGCATTGTTTCTTCCCACCCAGCCGCAACCATAATAACTGAAAGCGAAAGGACAATTTGCATTCTTCTGAAGTCCACATCCAGCCTCCATGTTTGGACTGACTTTAAAATGCTATATCTAGGTAAGGTCCTTTTAAAAAAAAGTACATTTTTAAAAGGCTCCTTAAAAATGTTGCATTCTATTGTGCTTGTATTTGCTTTTGTGGTAATCCTCTAATGTCCCTCCAACCCTGCTGACCTCTGTGGAATTGCCCTTGATCTGTCCTGAGAAGGAAAAGCAGGCATGATGGGCTCCAGCCTGGACTACACTGGTAGAAAAGTTACCTCCCCTGGGAAAAAACAGATGTTAACACACAGTGAAAGTGGAGTCTGACTCCTCAGTTCTTCCTCTAAGGTCTGAGGCTCAGATTGGCATTATATATATGTATACTGTTGCCTTAGTCATCCACCTGAAATAACATATTCTCATAATTTTAAGCAAAGAAGCCAGTGTCAGCGCTTGACTAAGACATTTTTGAGGTGAACATGCTTGTAAGGTTTATGCTTTGTTTTTGGAAATAGTTGTTTTCTGTTGCATCATTACAAACCTGACAGACATGACTTAACATCATATAAGCAAGGTGTGAGCAATAGCAGGGCAGAGAAATCCAACCACCCTCCCTTCTTCTGAGAGCATGAGCATTGCACATAAAATTGTAAGCAAAAAGCCCAACTCAGGGCATACATGTTTCACTGCATAAGAACAGCCCCTGGGCAAGGAAGGAAAAAAGAAACTGAAGGACAGACAGCTGCATCTTGGAGGTCAGGAAATGTAGGGATGAAGAGACAGCTGCCAAAATCCAAGTTTAGTTAAACTTCCTGACAGAAAGGGGAACAGCAAAACCTTCTTCAGTTATACAAACAAAAGAAGAGTGAAGAGTGGTGAGGAGAGAAGTAGAGCCGATTGCGTGTTGAGGATGGATTAAGGAGAAAAGCAATGCAGATAAACTAAAAAATATTTAAAAAATAATTTGCCTCACAGTCAGTAAGGATCATTGAATACAGAAAATTGGATAGCTAATGAGAATGGTTGTATAGGAAAAGAAGTGGCCAGTCTTTGAGATGAAGGAAAGATACAAAGATCTTTAGAATCTCCAACTGGAGACATTGCAATGTCCATCCCAGAATGCAGCAGGAAGAGGCAGGTGAAATTGCATACAGTTTGACATTGTTAGGAAGGATTTTTAATAAATCTGTCAAATCAGAGAAAACCTTCAGAGAATAACAAATACATCACTTAAGGAGTTTCCCCTCCATCTAACTTAAGTAACTCTGGGCTCATCGATCTGACATAAGTAGTATGTAGAGCTTTAAAACAAATTTTGAAGGAAAGAATAATTAAAGTCTTGGAAGAAAATAGAAAATGTTATTAAATCAACATGGTATTTGAAAAGATAATAATTCCAGACTACTCTAATACCTTTCACATAATATGATGTCTGATTTATTTAGTTTTAAGTCAATGGAGTCTGCTGGATCTACTCATATTTCGGTAAAACATTTGCTTTGGTGCTGTGTGGGAAGTTATTAGGTAATAGGAGCAGATAAAGATTATTAGAGACCGTAAGAAACGAGTTAAAGAGAGATGATAATGAACTCCACTGAAATAAAAAATGTGTGGATTGCCAAGAGGTGTTACTAGGGCTGTAATATGGACCCAGCTTGGGACAATCTTCTCTGTTATTAATTAATGACTGGTAAAATATAGCGTGTATGCTAGTAGCAAAAGGTAGGAGGGTTAGAATATCTTCCAGGGAGAACTGGATTATCTTGATAGTAACTCTGTTAGGATGAAATTTAATAATCAAATTTATGAACCAAATAAAAAAGAATATTAGTAAGGACAAACAACAAGAAATTCTGCTAAGAACTTGGAGATTATCAATTAGAAAATATACAAGGCGAGAGATCTTGATGTATCAACTGTTTAACTGTGAATCACTGAGCTGATGTTCCTGTGGAAAGGCAGGTGTGATCCAATTATATATGAGGGGAAATACTACCAGGAAAGATGCAAAATATGTGTGGCAAAATTTTGGACTTTTTTTGTTTGGCTGAGGCCCAAAAGAATAGTGAGAGTGGGCCTTCTATAGCATAGCACCAAGGTTTTGTTGAACATAGCATGTGGGCATTAGTGGGAGAGGTGTGAGGAGATGAACAGGCCTGCTGGGAGGGTGTTGGGGACCATACCAGAAAACCAGTGCAGAAGAGGCACAGCCTCACCTCTACTAGGAGGTGGGAGCATTCCCCTGCCTGTGCTAACCCTGAGCTGTGGCTGGGAATTGCCTGGAAAACAACTGGTTCATCGGGATGAGATGATGTCAGCCCTTTTTTGTGTGTGTGTGGATAATTGTCTTTCAGTGTCCAGGAACCACCTAGCAATCTTCAGTTTACCAGTGTAGGCATTCTCTTAACTTCTCATGAGTGAATGAGGCCCAAACGCTGTAGCCGTTATGCATTACAGGACAGGTGAGACACAAAGTACAATTTTCTTGATGGAGCCCGTTATTTGCCTTAATCCTGTGACTCTTCATCATTCAAAGGACTGCACTCTGAACCCCCCTCTGTAGACTCAGCAATAGCATAGCACTTCTCCTTTGTTTCCTGCCTAACACAGAGTAAGCGTAGAGAGGTAGACAAGAGCTGATTTTATTTTCCTGCGCCTCTGCAAGTGGAAACATAGTGTAGCAATGTTAAAAATAATCAAGACCATCATATCTTTCTACGAGGATACAAATAGGTCCCGTTATTGATGTACACATGTTAAAAATGGCTTTTCCCAGTGGGAAAGCACCACATGGCCATTAATATACTTATGCTATCCATTCTCTAGCAGACCTCAGTCACGGTCAGTTAGCTGCAGATGAGCCTTGAAGTTTCCAGGCTAAACAGAAGAGTTATGAGCTGAGCAGAAAACTGAGAGAATGAAACACAGCAAATGAAGCAAAGCAAGGAAAGAACCAAACTTGTTTACTGTCATTTATCTTTTTACTTACTTTGACTGAGGTCTGAGTTGATATTAGCCCTATTATGACATTGCTGCAACAGCCACATCAGCGCAATGGTTCTAAACATCACAGCTATGAGCACAGTAAAAAATAGTGCTCACGGTCACCGGCAGGCCATGAGAGACATATGCACCCTTTAGACCTGCAACTGTAAGCCGTCTTTCCTTCTGAGCAGCAAGGAAAAGACAGTGCTGTTCATTTGGGGAAACGAGAGCGCAAGTTCAGAAAAACTCTTAACAGAGAGTAAAATTTTCAAATTTTTCTTGCCATGGGCTTTGCATTTGCATTACAATCCCTAAGGAATAGGGAGTATGAGGAGGAAATTCTCATACTTGTGCTTCTTGTAAGTTTGTAACAACACAAGTTTGGACTGCAAGATAGCCCCAAGCGAGGCTACATGCATGCATACTATCTTTGGTAGTGATGTCTCTAAAGGTAAAATTAATCAGAAACCCATAAAATGTAATTCCTCAAACAAGGAATAATTTGCAGTTAAAAAGTCCTTATTCCTATTGTAGTGGAGAGGACAAATATATAGTGTTGTCCCAAGAAGAAGGCACTACTTTTGTTCTCTGTTTAGGTTAAGGAAGCCTAATTATATGTCATAGTTAGCAGAAAGGTGGATAATTTGTAAACTGTCTCTTTTTAGCAGCTTTTTTAAGATATAGAGAAATAAAATGCCAAAACCAGAAAAAAAAAAAAAAATTCAAATCCAAGGAACTGCAATGACCCCAGAATAGTTATATATAAATACAACCAAACAATAATTTCTCGCAGCCTCTGAGTCATCGTCAGAGGTTGACATTCGGTCACTTTGAAAGCAAGTGGATGAGTCCTCAAGCTGGTTTTTGCTCTCTGGGAAGAATGCAGAGAATTCAGAATCTGAAGATAAGACTGCCACAGATGTGAGTTATCATCTCTCTGAGGACTTGCAACAATCCAGAATATGCTGTTTAAGAAAGGTACCTGAGAAGTTGGAGCACCTTCTGTAATACAGTTCTTTGCTTTCTAGGCTCTGCACTTCTGTGGCACTCTTTTAGTAATTTGCTAGATCTCCTACAGTGATCTCCTCTTTCAGCCAAAACACAGGAGAAAGATACTCCTTCAATTGCAGACTTGCTCAAGCTGTAAGATGATCTGCACTTAGGAAAAAATCCTTTCCTTCCTTCACAACATGCTAGTGTTAGAGGTTAAGAAAACACATCAGAAAGCTTTGCTTTGGGGTCGTGAAATAGTGTTCGGGATCAGGCCATCACATCATGTCCGTGCTCCTTCTAAACAAACTAAACCACCCCATCATTGCTGAAGTCAATCTCTAGTGTGGTACATATGGGAGGAGCCCATTAAAAAAGGGAGGCTTGTGGAGACAAGATCATCTCAGCAAAGACATATGCAGTGCTGTAAGAAGGCCAGCCTGAAGAGGTACAGATTTAGGGACCCTTGGATACCTCACCCTTTTCCAAGACATGGCGATGTTTCAGAGTGAAGTTTTACATTGTATGGACGTGTGCTGGTTAGTGCAAAAAGTTTTGAGTATCTATAGCAAGGGTGCTTTTCCCCCAGTAAATATCATTATGGATCTGAACAGCTCCTTTCCAGAGAACACCACATACCACAGTTACTAAAAATGTTTAACTGTACTTCCTATTTTTTCCCTTGTGTTTTGTGATGGCTCTACTTTGGTCTATGTCGTAGTCCAACCCCGATCGGGACCAGACTACACAGTCTCTCTCTCACTCCCCCCACCCTCCGAGAGAATAGGGAGAGATAATGTAAGAAAAAATGGCTCAACGTTTGAGATAAGGACAGGGAGAAATCCTTAAAGATACCGCCACGGGCAAAACAGACTTGACTTGGGGAAAACTATTCTTTTATTACTAAAAACAGCAGGATAATGAGACAGAGAACAAGATAAACCTCCTCCCCACCCCTCCATCTTCCTGAGCTTAACATTATCTCTACTACCTTCCCCCCCACCGAGCGGCACAGGGGGGAAGAGGGAATGGGGGTTGCGGTCAGTTCATCATGCGTTGTTTTACGCTGCTGCTTCATCGTCAGGGGAAGAACTCCTCACATTCCTCCCCTGCTCCAGTGTGGGGTCCCACCCATGTGCCACAGTCCTTCATTAAACTGCTCTGGTGTGGGTCATCTCTTCCACGGGGTGCAGTCCCTCCAGAACGGCTGCCCCAGCCGGGCCTCCACGGGCCACAGCCGCATTCACCTTCCCTGGTGTGGGGTCCTTCATGGGCTGCAGGTGGATCTCTGCTCCTCCGTGGACCTCCATGGGCTGCAGGGGGACAACCTGCTCCACCATGGTCATCACCACAGGCTTCAGGGGATACTTGGCCAGGAGCCGCATTACTCCTCCCCCTCCTTCTTCACTGACCTTGGCACCTGCAGCTGTTCCTCTCACAAGAAAAGTTCTTCACAACAGGCTGGCAGACGCCTCTCAGGATCTCTTCACAGCATCCATCTCATCTCCTCTCCACTTCTTGCAGCCAGGCGGGCTGAGTTGGACCCAGTCGGCTGCCTGGCGAGAGGACAGAATGTGAGGCCTGCAAGACCCACTACGCCTGCGCCTCCCCCTCTGCGCCTCTGCCCCTACTCAGCCTCTTCACATCTTCTCGTCTCTTTTTTTTTCTGTTTTCCCCTTCTTAAATACGATATCGCAGAGGCGCTATCACGGGACATTCTGCTCCCAATCGACTCAGCCTTGGCCAGCAGTCGGTCCACCCTAGGCCCAGCCGAGTCCACTGAACAAAGGGGAGCGACTTCTAGCAGTTTCCTACAGAAGCTACCATCTTAGGCCCCCCCTCACTAAACAAAACTACAACAGTCTACTTGTTTGAAAATCAAAGACCTAATTTTTTTAAGTTACTATGTGAAATAGTTGTTACTTCATTAAACAGGCAAGACTTTTGGAACAGCTTTTTTTAGTTCTTCTTTGAATGCTTGCCTTCAATCTCTTTGACTTGTAACTATCTCTTCTATAGGAGAGCATTACCAACCCTGACAGCATTGATTTTCAAATGTATGATTGCTAATGAAATATTAAACCCCATTGATTTGAAATTCAGGATCAGATGCATGTTAGATGCGCTGCATATTTTGGGGATGGACAGTTTCATTTATCAGCTGTTCCAATTGCAGAATAATTAGAACTCCATCATGTTCTTCTTTTGAGATGTAGAGGTTCCCGTCAGATTACAGCATCTGCAATCTTAAAAAGTGTTCTATGCATTATGTTTACTAATTGGTCAATTTATCCTCCCTATGAAGCTTTTTCATTCATTTCTCAGGAAATACACTGGAACAAAGACATCCATCTTTTCATCCACTGAAATTTCACATTATTCTCTCTTCTTAATCTATGGAAGAAATAATAGAAGCCTAATGGAGATTTCCACAATTGAAACAAAAAACAAGAAACAGAGCTGAGGTAGCTGGGAAGTGCCTTTTAAGGTAGATCAGAATTTATGTTTAGAGAGGGTGGTGAAACTTGTCACAAAACTGCTCTGTGAAAAGATGATACAAAACACCACAGAGACACATACTGTGGGGGACTAAAGGGAGTCCTGACTAGGTTGTGCTTTGGAAACTCAGAAATACCCAGAAACATTGAAAAAAATAAGGATGGCTCATGGCTTTCACACTAAGAAAAACGTGTTGGCGTTCACCTGTCTCTGTCTCTGAGGCTTAATACTCAAGGAAGGAAACTCTGACCCATTCAGATCAAGTGAAGTTTTGCTGATTATTTTCATGCGTGCAGAGTTTGATCTTCAGCATTTAATACAGGAATACTGAAGATTTTACCTACATAATTTATTAACTCTAGTCTAGGAAAATATACAATAAACTAGATTCTGCCATTCTGCCTCACAACAGTCATGGAAGATTTGCAATGAAAGACTCTGTTTATTAAAAAGTGAAACCTTAAGCAGCTTTTTGGATCCTAGGAAGTGATACTCCAAGGCAAAGCTATATAGCATTGCAAGTCAATTGGATGGGTTAGGCCGGACTCTGATCATACTAGGTATAGTGTTTTTCGAGGTTTTAACAGAGTGCCGGGGTCCTGCTGCAAAAGTGCTGACACTTTTGGAAGTCAGCATATCA
>WHYT01016375.1:413689-441374 GCA_009806455.1 Tetrax tetrax
CATATCAATCGGTAAGTAATGTTTGCTCTACCAAACCTGGAAGCTGTGGACACAGAGATGGGGCAAGATGAGAAGGAATGGAGGAGGTGAGAAGAATCTGTGGTGGATAGTGACAATAAGCATGGGGGAAAAGAATAAAATCAGAGGAGGCAATCTGCAAAAAAGCAGAAGTTCAACATAGATTACATTCCTATGAAGGAAGATATTTTCAACTTTGGATGGGGTAAAACCTGTATTTCCATTTGAAATTCATTGTTCTTTAGTGTATTAAACAAAAATTAGTTTTCTGTTTATATTTTTTTGGAAAGAAGCTGAGTCTAGATTAAATTAATGAATAGAAATTCACATAGCCCAAGTAGATAGGAATTTCCAGACCACAGATGAGTCTGATCCAAACCTCTGAATTCTGTGGAACTTTCTTCTAGTCAAAGACAAGAGCAATTCACCAATAAGTAAAATTCTTAGCCGGCATGCTTCCAAATTTCACAGTGGTTATGCAAAGAAGATGAGAAACTGTATCTATGAATCAGCTCCAATACAAGTTGATGTCATTGATAAATGCATATCTGCAGATACCTAGCACATTCCCTGAGATTTTTTTTTTCTTTTGTGCACTATATATGTATACAGAGAATATTTATTAAAAAGGATTATTTATAATAATGAGATGCCAATTTACTCTTCTTCTTACTTATGCACACTTCCAGTAAGGACATAGAAGTGGTTTTGGATAAATCTTCTCAACAGATAGGACCAGACTTTGCAAGCATCTTACAAGAATGAGTTAGTAAATAAGCCCATAATTTCAAATTTAGACTTTGATTTTCTGGGGAGACTAAGGCTAAACACTCCCCTCCATTAGTTCCCTCTCCACACTGAGTCTCCACATGGTGCTGACATTTCTATTGCTTTGCCAATTTATGCTACTTCAAAAAAAAGCTGGGAAACAACCTGATTCAATTCCGCTCATTTGTATCCATTCACAATTTTTCAGTTTTCCCCTAACAGAAAAATCCTGTTACCACTTTTCACCAAAAAAAAAAAATCCTTCTTACTCCATTTCATGTGTTTGTCTGTGGTTTTGCTGACAAGGTGTAACTTGTTGTGCTATGAAGTGCTCATTGCCTCTTCACAACTAACGTGACAACAAAATTTGTATTATATCCGCATTTTTCTTCCAGTCTTTCTCTCCCCAGTAAATATTCTCAGAGTAGTGGTCCTTATCACCAAGCACCTAAAATCTAGCTGGTCTGTTTGAGTGTCAAACATGCCTTTGCGGTCTTAAGCATAATCTAATAACTGATTCCGTAACACATTGCCTGAAAGCTGAGTAATTAAGACCATGAACATAAATTTTATCAGGAAAAAAACCTCCCTTTTTACATTGACTAGTACCAACAGACTATCAGAAAGTTTTAACTTCCATGTACAAGAAGAACCCTTTCAGAGATCTCAGGCTGACTAACAGATCACTTTTAAAAATTTAGACCAATATGACGGCTTTGCACACTGAAGAGTGCAGTGGCTCCATATGTGGTTCAAGGTGCCCCAAGTAGCAAGGTCAGTGTAGGAGGTCTTGCACGAACACAGAAGTGGAATCACACCCCTACACACCTCCGCATGGATGGACAGTAAGGTGGTAGAGGCTCCTCTCCACAAGGTCTCTGTGCTACCAACCATGTGCTTTCAAAAAAATGTCGTGATTTTCAGCCATTGACTACTATATTGAATTAATATTCAAATTCTGTGAAACATTTATCTTAATTCCTGCCCGTTTATATCTCGTCAAACAAGCAAATGTAGAAGTGTCAGGTTCCTGACTCTGCCAGTAACAGTGTCATTACCACCTCAGGAATTTAATGCCAATATTTTCATCCTGTAAAAATGCTATACATTTTCAGAGACTAGACTTATAAAGAAAATAGTAGTCCTTATATTAGTATGACAGAAGAGTTTCTTGCCTATTAGACAACTCTTTACAAAGAAAACTTGTGAATATACACCTAAATTTGTGGCTTCAGACACATATATTTGATGTTAAGTCATTCTTCTCACTGACATTTTCCACCATAGAAGATTTTATGGTGAACACAGTCAGAAAAATCCTCTAATTTGGGCATTAAGTGCTTTTACCTTTCCAGCCAGTTAGATTCTGTACAAACATAACTAGGTACCTAAGGATACAGAAGTCTGCAGAGTCCCATTTATAAAGGGATCTAGGTTTATAGGATTATAGAAGTCACCATGCAAGTCAAGGTGAGTTGAGTAATATAAGGATTGCCTAAGGTGTAGCAACAGTGCAGGGACCCCTGGGATTGCGCCCTCCATTCTAGTAACACCAGTTAGTGCTTCTGGGGGCTGCGTGGATGGGCCAGCTCAGACCCAGTGGGGCTGGGCTTGCAGGGTGCTGGGCCCAAGCTGGGTGCTATCTGCAGGCACATTTGCTGTCATCAAAACCATCCATATGCAAGTTTCTGGATGAGAATTTACTATTCTGTGTAGACGATCTAGTTCAAAGCGTCACAGCTTTACCAACAAAAACAATTTCTGTTCTCCAGAGGCAGGGCTGATACGTACCTCTGAGATGTTTGAAGACTAGACAGAGAAACACTGGCTCCTAGGTAGCCAGAGTAAAGAAAAGCAGTGGAGGATCTTGTCGCCAGTTATAGGGGAAATAAATCTGATCACACAAGCACTGCTGGGATCTGAGGGAGCTTTGCTTAAACTGACCCTCAGCTAGAAACCTCCTGATTGCTTTGTCTTAATGTAAAGGCAGTGGAGACAATACATCATTCATTATGTCATTTTGGTGTTTGGCTTTTTAAAATATTAATGAACAGTCTAGGCCTTCCTTTTGCTGACCACTGAAAACAGCCCCGTTCCCCTGAGTAAACCAAGGCTGACTCTTTAAGGCTGTGATTGAAATTCAGTCAAACCTCTGGGTGAACGGAAATCATTTGTCGTGTGACAGTGACATGAGGCAGCTCCTTTTTGTTTGCAAGAGAGCTCAGGGATTCTGTGTCTATTTATTGTCATCAGCTGAGGACTTAGTATTGATGGTTACCCAAAACTTTGTGGCTTTGGAGAGAGGAGGCTGTACCACAGCTGCAGATTTGGCAGGGACAACCCCAATTCTGAACAAGACACGTTTTGTTGGTTTCTGTTCAAAAACTCTGCACAGAACAGGGCAACTCCAGCTGGTTGGTCTGGAAGGGAGGAGGCATGGCCAGGATGATCCCAGATGATGGGAGGATAGATATGCTAGGGAAGCATCACCCTATCTCTCCACTCCCTCTGATGTCTTTCCATAAATGTTTGCTACTGGTCACTCTTAAAAACAGAATGCCAAGCTAAGATGAACTGTTGCTCTAACTCACTATGATTGTGATGATATTCTGGGGAGCAAAGTCAGATTTAGAGACAGGGAGGTGGGAAATGATCTGTCTGAAAAAAACTGTTACGTAGAATAGAGAGAAACTTTTTTGCATGGTCCTTTTCAGTCATCACTATCGAGTGGGGACAGTGTCAAAAGCCAAGAGGATGATGCTAGGGAGAAGATCAGCTAGAAGCAAAGGCACTTTGCAGACATCTGTTTCAGCTTGTAGGCTGTCCTTCAGATTATCTTTTGATTTCTTGCATTCTCTGTTACCAGGCAGCGCAGTGTTTGACCTGCACAGCAACATGCCCATCTGAAAAACCTGCAGATCAGATTCATTTCTTAAGGCTCCCTGAATGGGGGTTCTATTTTCTTTCTGGAACTACTTTACTCCTGCTGCACACACACTCGGTTTGTTACTGCAGAGTTGCTCACTCAGCTTTCTGTTCCAGCAGACCCTACCTGGGCAGGCTGGACTAAGCACAGTACAGCTACACGGAGACAAAAACCAACTCCTGACTCAATGAATTCAAAATGTTAGCCTGTCCTGAGAGAGAAAGGTAGACAAACTAAACAGGACAACAAAGAAAAAGCAAAGTGGTGAAACGATTAGTAGTGTAGCACTGTATGTCGCAATCTTAGAATAAGACCAATGGTCTTTTTAAAAACAGTTGTTTCATTTCCTGCAAAGGTGATGTAAAATCTCGGACAGATGCCAAAATGAAGAGGTTTCCTGGGAAAAACTTGATTGTGGTACAACTTTTCCTCATTTAATGGTAATTGCCTTGCAGGATCTTTCTGTGGAAAAAAAATTTCCTGCTGCAAAGTCTATGAGCCTTTCACTAGGACTGAGTCTGTCAAGAAATCTTGCATTATCTTTTTCTCTTGCATAAATAACTTTTCCAAGGTAAAAAAAATACAAATAAATAAATATATAATGCAAGGTCCCCATGTACAGCTGAGACTGAGTGTTTGTGACCTTGAGTCCCGTAGAGGTTAACCTACTCTGATTAACTTTTCCATGTTATTCTATTAAATAAAAACAGTTTTGACACCCAGAGACTAAGGCATCCTAGAGATAATACAATAACCTTATGCAATCATTCCAAATTGAATTGCAATAATTCATTTAGGTGACCATACATATTTGTTATGTGTAATATGAAACATTGCAAAATGAAATCAATAGAAATGTTTCTTGTTAATGAAGATATACTGTGCTGTTATGTGTGGGGTTTGGACTCCATATCACAGAAATCTTATTTGTATTCTAAATTCCAACTAATACTAGTTAAAAATGATGAAAACATTATTTTAGAATTATATGGCTGGACAGCTGGAAAATTATATCATGCATTTTGTTCCATGACTTGTTCATTAAATATGGAAGTCCATACTACCTAACATCATTGGGAGTTTTCTCTGTCTGTTTTCTTCAGCAGGCTTCACCCTAGGATTTTCAGGGATTATTATTAGATTACAAATGAAACTTATACAACTGCCAAGGGTATTCTGATTTTGACAGTGCTATAGAAGATTACCCATTCTAAATGGGAGATTTAAAAAAAAATAAACCTTACAAATATCTGTGATGTTGATTAGTTCCTATGAAAGACAAATACAGTATTATGTGTATGAATCCCTTCCTTCTCCTTCACATACTGCTTTGCAAAATTGTCATGGAACAAAATCAGATCAAAAAGGTCTCTGTCCCTCTCTCACTAAATGGTTTCTAGTCTTTCTGGCTCTTATAAAAGCCATACAAATGGATGAAAACCACTCCTTCTACCATGAGCTCTCATTGCCTGCTGATCTGCACATGCAAGCTTACCTTGACATCCCTTGTGGAGAAGACCTCCATGACTTTCCATTTAGCTTCAAAGGATGGCAGCCAAATTACTCTTGATGTCTAGGCAGTACACAGCTGAAGATGCTGAAGAAACCAGCTTCATGATGATGCAGAGCTGGGCCCAAGGTGATCAAAACTCAGCATGAACTAAATCTGGGCTTATTACCCATCAAGCCCTGCTTGGCAAGTTGCCTGTGTTACCAGGCCTTGACTAAAGGCCAGCCAGACCACAGCAAAATGCAGCTATATTTCTTCTAGTGCCCAAGTTACTCCATTTCAAACTACTTGGAAGATCACTATGTTGTATTATGGACATATCCAGTACCTTTGGCGCAGTCTATTTCTGCTCATCTGGTCTTTGCTTCAGAGAGTCTCTGAGCCAAGAAGTCCAGGGGATTAGCGGAGCTGCATAAAGGAGATCTCTGGAAAGAAAAAAAAAAAAATAAAGACAAAAGCCCCATACAACTGTGGACACAGGAGAATGTTTAACAGCACATATTTATATGTGCTGTTATATGTTTATATTGCAAGCAGTCATCTGTTTTCCTATCAGAAGCATGAGATACCTTCATAGCTATTGCAAATATTTAGACAGCATCAGATTTACCATAAAATGGCTGAAGAAGGCTTCTTAAAGCCCTAAGCAGAAACTTGTAATAAGTTCAGCCAAGACAACACCGGAGGGAAAGCTGAGGCAAAGATTGTAACTTAACGGTAAGCAGTTTAAATTGCACAGAAGAGCTCTTTGAATGTAATGGAGAGCTATGGACAGAGTGATTAAAGGAGGTTGAACTCTTTGACCTAGAAAATCAAATTGGTGACAACTCAGTATGTTAAACTACATTAAAATTTATGACATTGAAGAAGAGGATCAATGTGTGCGTGTGTGTGTGTAAAGCCTGAATTAGGAGCTCTCTGGAGCAGGGAAAGCAATCACCTGCAGGATTTTCAAGCACCTGAAGAAGCAAAGGTTCCACATTCGTTTACTAACCCCAGAATGATGTGAAGGTCTCTTTGAAATGAAGAGGGAAATAGACACAATGCCTTGAAAAAGAAAACTGTAGATGGTCATTAGAAATAAATATCTGAAGAAGTTTCACAAAGTAGCCATAATGGTTTTTCTGACTCAGGCCAACCACCCCGTGACAGCAGTAACCTCTGGCTAGGGAACAGGGCGCTGCAAACTCAGACACCTTTGCCGCAGTTCAAGTGTCAAGCAGGGGTTTGTGCTGTGCAAAACAAACTTACTGTAGAGTTAAAAACTTATGATGAAAAGCAGTGCATTACAGCACACTTTCTAAAAGTAGGTTGTTCTTTTTAATTTCAGTAATGATTTTTGAAATTAAAGGGATGCTGTCAAGGTAAAGTCACCTCTTAGAACAAGAAACACAAATCATGTGTGTTGCTAATAGCAGTCTTTTTTATTTCAAAATTGGATGTTAAAATCAATTTATTTTCCAGTGGTTTTGCCTTTAGCTTTTGTTTTTATATCTTTCAGCCTGAATGAACAGTTTTATTTCTGTTTATAATCAACTCCATGTTATTTCTGATGAAAATAAAGAAACTCTCATAATCCTTCCTAATGTCACTTGCATTCCTAAGGGAAGAAAAAGCAAAAGTAAAAGTGAAACACAGGGAATTACTCTTCTCTGTGCCTGATAGTACTCTAAAACTACTACTTCTTAGGTCCATTTTGTAAATAAAAAAAAAAGGAGAAACTAATAAAAAGAAGACACAAACTGAAATCAAACCAACAAGAAGCCTAACTGCTCTGAAGTTACACGACACAGAAATGGTTAAAAATACTCAAAGGGCTGCTTTCACTTGGTCTATAATAGCCACAGATGGGTGCTGGAATTAATAAGTGTCCTTTACTCACCACCCTGGCCACCACTGTCAAGGCACACACACAAAACACAGCAGCTGTCCCTGTCAGACAAGGTTTCTACCTGCAGAATTTGCATATATTTTGCTATTTGTCTAAAAGTGAAGAGCTTAAAGAACTTTTGTTCACTTCCAGAATCTCTCTCTCTCTCTCTCTCTCTCTCAAAAAAAGAAATAAATGTATTGAAAGCTGGAATATTCACCACACTTTTAAGGGAGAGTGTCCAAAGAATTCTTGAGAATCCCATGAAATATTTTCACATATGTCAAGTGTGTGACAATAGTAACCCCACAGTGGCAAAACAGACAGTCATTACTGGGCAGGGCTAATTCTTGCAGATTGCTTTGACTACAGGTTGACATTTGAGTTAGAGGTGGGCTTCCTTCCACAGTTCCTTGCTTCTAGGAGCATTTATCTCCTTATACCAGAAACAGGTTTTGAAATCTACCAGTGTGACTCAGTGCTGTTTTGCATCCATTCCCCACCGACATCCACTTCCATGGCCAGGAGATGAGGTCCATAGGCTTTTATATTTTCATGCTTTCCAATTCTGACTCCTACACTGGCCTTCTGTGTGAATTAGTCAGTACCACCTCAGAAAGAGTGATCCTGATAGCAGAACTGATGTGTTTAACAAGCAATAAATTAAGGTTTTAAGCTGCTTTGACTGAATATGCTTACACCTAAATAGCACCTTTGCAGTGCTGAATGATTCCCTCGTAATGATGAATGAAAAATCAATGAAGATTTCAGAGCCAGAAAGGGAAAGAGAGTGTGTATGACTGCAGTATTGACATGCAGCTGGCCTTCTGCTCTATGTACATCCCAGTCATATGTGGATCGGAGTGAAAGCTGAGGCAAGTATTGGAAAGATTGAATCAAGGCACAGCCTGGCAGGGTGTAGTGGGTGAGAGAAATTGGTAGTTTGCTATGGGGATTAATTTAGAAAGACAATCCCACTCTCCAAGGAGATTTGAATTGAGTCTAGGATGAAGAGTACTTGAGGCACTATAGGTGGAAAATGGGCCTGTATTTTTCTGGATAACAACATTCAGCTCCCCTTGTGCACCCAGTACAGGATGGTTGCTGTGTTGAGATTAGAAGAAGGTAGAGCTCCTGATGTAAGATAAATGCTCGTCCTTTACTTTGTAACTCCTGCCCATTTCCACAGAAGATGCCAACTCTTATAACATTTAATGAAGAAGGTACAGATGAAGACTTGTCCTCACCCCAGCTTTTATAAATGAAACCATTAGAACACTGTTCACCATCCTCACGGTGACAAGAATACTAAATCAAGGTTTGCAATATTAAGATCATGAATTAATATGAGAGATTAGATCATACGAAAGATCCCTCTGTTGTGTCTTCATTCTCCTCATAAGGGGAATTTAATTCTCTTCCACACGGAAAAACTTCCTCTCAATACGTTTTTACTTCCTCTCAGCTCTGCTCAAACGTTGTCCTCTCCTATCAGTAATATGTTTATAATTTAGCGTGTACCAGTGAAACCTGCTCCTTGTCCACTGTTTCCCTCACTTCTCCCTTTCTGATATTTCCTCACAACCATCAGCCCAACTTTGGACTTGAGATCTCCACTTGGTTTGTCTCCCCGCTTCACCCGCCTGCAGCGGCAGATCAGAGCGGTCAAATTGTGCTCTGCACCCTCCTTTCACCTTTCACCACCACGCTCTCTCTTGCCCTGGCTGTGCCAAGGAGCGGAGCTGGCCCCCGGCCCCGGCCCCGGCCCAGCCCGGGAGCCGCGGGTGCTGGCAGCCCCCCGTGTCCGTGGCGGGTGGGAACTGTCCACTGGGCGGCCGGTGCTGAAGGAGCTGGGCAGCGCCCACCCAGCCGCCCTCGGCTGCCACCAAACCCGAGGGCTGAGGCCCGAAGGGAGCTTCCCTCCAAAATATTGGCTGTAAGCACGTGTAGGTTTTTCCTCCAGAAGGCAAAGTTCAGGAAAGGTCCTTCACTTCAGTGTTTCCCCAAGCTTTCTGAAACTTCTCTTCTCAACAAAAATGGGGGAAAGCTTACCCCTACAGCTCTGCCATCTGCTCTTATGAGACTTTCTTAATGTAAACGTCTCTCTAGCCCCTCATTGTCTCTTCACATGTCCTTAGTTTGTTAGGGATTTTTTAGAAACTCAGGTGTTGCTTGTTATCAGGTGATTGCATGGCAACTCGTTACACAGAGCTAGTTTCTGCTAAGGAGATGTAAATGAAAATGTTCATTCTTCCTTGCATGTGGCTGGCACAACATTCTGTTCTGCCCAAACAGACAGTCTGTGCTTCTGTATTCCTTTTAATTGTTTGTTCTTTCCTCAGATTTTAATGTAAGGAAAAAAATATATTGGATTCTTCTGTCAGCAACTCTTTCCGGCCTCTGAGACATCTATGAGCCAACAAACTGGGACATTCTGATGACTGAACAAAATAGTTTTCAGCTCTGACATTTTAACTATTCCATATTGTTGTTACAATATGTAAGAAAATCTCTCCCTTTCCCCTCCATAACTTTCCATGCCAAAGGGCCTACACAGAGCTTAACTAGTGTTCCTATTTCATGTCTGAGACCTAAAGATACTATGAAAAGACAACTCTTCTGCCCAGAACATTGTTTCTCTTTACAAATACTATCTTAAAAGCATCAAAGATATACCATTTAGTTTCTTTTTTATTTGTTATCCACTTCTGGTACTGATAAGAAGTCCTGCAATGCACCATTGTTTAGATAGCTAAGGCTCTACCTAGCACCATGTTGCAAATGTTATGACTAAGATGTATCAGAATGGCAAATCTGGACCATGCTATTACTTCTTTTACTCTGCTCAGGTCACTGACAGGTGATTAGGTGATGTTTCATACCATAATGGCTGCTCTTCTGCTCATCTAGACTAGCATAGGCAGCAAGGAAAGCCATAACAAAGGTAGACCATAATCTGCTTCTTTCTTCTCTCATAATTTTGGGTTTTTTTTCCTCCTATTTATTTGCATTGTGGCCAAATATTAAAAGTCAAGATCTGGAGACAACAGAAGCAAAGGATTATCTTCTTGGCTCACTAGCCCTTCTTCCCATGTAATTTAATTCCTTTCAGTTTTACTTTGCAAGGTCATCTGCTGCTGCTTTTGGTGACACTGCTCTTCAGTCACATGACTCTCTAAAGCAGAAAAGTTGGGCAAAAATACTTTTCTTCCCAGGATTTATCAGTAATTGATCTATGTTCAGCTGTGTCAGATTCCAGTGCTTTTGCTCTCCAGTGTTTTTTTTTTTTTTCCTACTGATTTTTTCAGGACAGTCGTTTCACATGGGGATATTGAGTGGTTTTGGGTCATTGCAAAAAAAAAAATAGAGTGTAAGCATTTAATAAGGAACTTGGGAGTCTGTCTTGTATTTGCAGGAGGAGAAGTTCTTCTTGGTCATTTATCCTACATACAAATTGCAAAAATACTATTATTTTAAATTTGTCTTTGAAAAGCATAGTATTTTCTACAGATCCTTCAATGTAGGTGAAGTATACAGAAAATTTATTGACTAACTATTTGTCATTTTTATTTTACCCATATTTTACAAGACAAAAATCTGAGGTCCTATCTGGGGGGTTAGAAAGCATTTAAGACAGGCATTATTCCTAAAAGAAGATATTCTGAAAAGGAAGAGTAGATGTCAAGAAAAATCTGAAAGCAAAGGCAATATGAATCATCCTTGGTTGATCCTCCTGAAATTTTGAACTCCATCAGAACAGGAAGGAAGTTCCCATACATAATTTCTCTCTTCTTTTTTAGGGTCAGTAGTTTCAGTGAGGAACCCTCAGGGTTAGATCCATGCATCCAGTGCTTTAGTATACTGAAAGTACACTGCTTAAATTGTTCCCAGCTCTTTGGCAGGTCTTCACATAATCTACTAGAAAATTAAATTCTTCCCTCATCTACTGCATGCACAAGTCCAGAGTGTTAATTAGCCAAGATTCAACTATTCTAAAACAAATGCAGGGAGGTTCTGCATTTGATGGCAGATGGAGAGAGTTGTTTGTTTGACTCATAAAGTACACCACTATTAAGTAATGCCAACTAAAACTACACAGCTGGCTAGTCATCAGTGCAGGTCTAGGTTACAAATGAAATGAAGAGGGCTTTCCATCTTAAGAAAATGTCAATGCCCAGAAATAATTACCTCCAAGAGAAATGCATAAATAACTATTCTGGAAAGTTATTTCTCACATCAGAAGCCTGGAGGTTCAGGGATTTTATTAACTTCAACCCACAGAAGCAAAGCCTGTTCCAACAGCAACGTCAGCCTTCACAGTAGACGATAAAAAGGAGAGTTTTAGCCAAACAATTGTTACACAAAGATTACCTATAATATTTCAACATATGTTTTGAAATGTGGCTCTATAATCCTGCCTTCAGGGTTCCTATGAGTGCAATGAGGAACCTTGTGGGAGATGTGAACAGAGATTATGTCTTGAAAATTTTACATAAGGCTAGACTCTGTACCTATGGATGATATGTGGATGAGTAGCAGAGTCTTTGGATAACTCACAGACAAATTAATGCTGTCTGGAGAAAAGGAAGATCAAGGGTATAACTTTGCCTTGGATGAGTGAAGCACTTTTAATAGAATCTACATGCATTGCTTTATTCATGGTTCTGCTTCAAGGCAGATTCAGGGCCAAAACAGGTAAAACACTGGAAACAGGAGGAAAGAGATCTGTACTCTGATATGTGCCCCCCAACCACATAGTAATAATGGAGATAGTCTCTAAAGGGTGAGGCAGATGTTACTACAGTTGGAACTTCTGCTCCAGAGCGAGCCATTTCCTCTCAGCTTTGCACCTTCTTTTTCTTAGAACTGAGTCTCCCTCACAGAAATTATTTCCAGGAGCCACAACAGGTTGCCTAAGTTAGGAATTTACTTGCATTGTTTCCATTATAATTAAGAAAGACAGGTCCCTCCAAAGCCCACCAAATGTTTGCATCACTCTGTAGAGGTACGTCTTCTCCGAGCAAAGGAAAACTTCAGGTGACAAAGTTTCTACCTAGGTTCTTGTACCCCTCAGGCTTATGACAATGCTCACAACATGCAGTGCAGAGGTACTAGGCAAGAGCTACTAGCCTGGGTCCCAGAAGCCATGCAGCCTTGTTAGCAGAAGGTTGTGTCATAACTGTAAGGAGCTCATAATCCCTTCTTCACTTCTCACGTCTCAGTTGCCCAGTATGGGCATGCTCTAAATTAAATATTATACAGATAAACAAGAACATATGCCTACCAGTGCCACTGGGGCACCCGTTTAATGTTGTTAAAACAACAACAAAAAAAAACCTTAATTGAATGACAATTTCTAAATCTAATAGATGTGCATCTTCACTTGCAGCAGGCTTTAGTTACCTTGTATCCTGGGGAAAGGTTAAGCATTAACTCTTGTGTTGGGATTGGAGGACTTCAATATTGGGATTTCATTAACAAGATTTATAGGAGTATTCAGAGATTGCCATAGTAATGACTGTTATCAGTCTGTAACCATAGAAATATTTTCTATGTTTTATGATTAAGGTCAAATTTCTTCTTAAATTCTAAAGCTAATCTTAATGTTTGCAAAGTAGGAAGCCTGATTCAATGAGAAGTCATGACTGTAACATTATAACACTAACTCTTCTTTGTTCTGAACAAATTAGTCCTAATTTCAAAACATCAAATTCTGATGTATTTTACATAATTTAAAGAGTGCTTGCCTCAACAAGTCCAACCAATTTCCAGTGGAAATTTTTAATGATTGAAAAGAGAAATATTCAGATGAGTTAGCCTAACTCCCTGCATGCAATAGATCACACAATCCATGGTATCTGTTGCATTCTGCCATTGTGGTGTTTATAGGGGGAGAAGGGAGGTGCAGCACAGCATGAACTTGTCACCATGTGGCCCAGAACTGCTGCCAGTACTGAATGAAGCCTCAGCTCCCTTAGCAGCTTTCCTTTGGTTGCCACTGACAATATATTTTGCCCTGGCACATTTATAATTCTATTTCCAGATTTACATTATTGTCACACTTATAAAACTGAAGTTTCAGCACCTTCCACTTATTTCTTGAAGAATTTTATGCGTACTCGGTAAGTATTTGTGCCCTCCTTCTGGAGAGTATTTAAAGAGCTTGTAACTATGTTCATTCACAAAAAGTGTTTTATGATGTTCTTAATCTTTCATGTGCTAAAATAAATTGAATTTATAAATGTTTTCTGATATGTCACAAACATCTTTAAGTCCTAACTGTATTCCACACAACTTGTGAGAAGATCTCAGTAAACTTTTTTTCATCAAAAAGGTGTGTGCAAGTATAAAATCTTCCCATCTTTCCTAATACTCTTATCTACTGACTCACACATAGCTGGTTACTGAGTTCTGATGCCTTAGGAATAAGCTCTAAATTATTTACTAGATCTTTCCTCACCTCTTTCTCCTCTTAGACTCTGTCACCATAGCAAAAATACTGAAAGTAGTGACAAGTACAATATCAATAAACATAATAATAATTGATTTCTGGAAGATGAAAAATCTGAAATTAGTGGCAATTTCCCCCAAGAGCATTGTCTGATTAATTTAATGTTCATCTTAGTCTTTCTAAGTAATTTTAATACTGCTTATCTGCTCAGAAAACCTTTCTGACATGTTTGTGGGCCTTGGCCTTTCCAAAAGAAAGTGAAGTATTCTTGCATAGTCCAGCGTTTTTTTAACTGGAAGCATCTTCAACAAAAACAAAAAGATAAAGGCTCACAGAGAGATGCTAAAAGTTGTGAGTTTACCCTCCTTTTTTAAATTTAGCTATTTATTTCTGAAGAAAAAAAAAATGGTAATGTCTGACACGAGCGGTAGTATAAAACATTGTCCCATCTCATGACTGCCCCTCTAGTATCTGAGGAATTGTCTGAAAACATGAGCTGGTCTCAAAGAACATGTGAGGGGTGATGGTGAAAGAAGAACTTAGACTGAAATATATGCAAAGAAGTGTTATGAAGATGATCAGGATGACTGAGAGTCTGGGAAGCAAGTGCAGATTTAAGAGACTTCAGCTTTATAATAATCCCAAATGAAGGTTGTGCAGCCCTGTAGTTGTTGTCCACAAACTTCAGGAGGGAGGAATAAAGAAGTTTGTTAATGAACAATTTTGGCACTAAAAGAGAAAGGGTGAACTAGCAGAAATTGTGTTTCAGCAAAGAATATTGGGAAAGTTTCTACATGTCACAGCAGGAGCAGTAGGAGAGGAAAGATGTGACCAGTTCCACTAACAGGAAATGTGAAGCAATTGCCTGAGACAGTTGAGGATGGGATGGTTGGGAAGCACCAGCATCTGTGCAGGGGAACAACTGAACGGTTTTCTATTGCGTGATGTTTCCTAATAAGCTATATTGGATTTCATTGCTGTTGCCTTCTGACCAAAATGTGTAGAAAGATCTCAAGCAGTACCCCCACATTACAGTCAATCTCTGCAGTTAAAAGTCCAAATACAGATTACAAAGAAAGATCCTGTGAAATCAAGAAATTGTTGCACAATTCTAAGACAGAGAAGTTTTCTTAGCAGCCCACTGAAGCCATTAGCAATTCAGACACCACTAGAACAGTTCATTACTGAGAGAGACAGCATTCATATTGTTTAGGCGATGGCATCCTTCATCAGTCCTTAATAATATCTAAATTGAGCTCTCCTTAGTGGGCTTCCTCTCTTCAGAAAGTACCAAGAAACCCTGCACTACAGGAACTGTAGTTAACTGCCTGATTCTTTGCACCCAGTGTGGTTTCAGAAAGGAAATAAAGAGCATTTAGAGTGACTGAATCACATCAGATCTTCCAGACATCCTCATTAAGCTGTTATAATTAGGGTTGTGTTGTTTTCTTCATTTTTTTTCTCAATAGTGTTAGCTGGCAAAGACTGATGCCTTTAGCCCTCTAATAAATTAATTATTAATGCAGGAGTTAATAATTCATGTTAATTGGTAGTATGAGCTACTTTCTCCAACAAATGTGAGCAAAGGTCAAAACTTGTTAACAGCAGAGGTGAATTCTATTTTTAAGTTTTCTGTTTCAAAATATATCTGCAAAATCAAGCTATAGCTTGCAAAAGTTAACTGTATTTCAAAAGACAAGCATATACTGAGGGCAAAGGTCTGGTCTATTCACTTGATTTCAAGTACCATTAACTGGACATTTGCTCTGCATATGTCATATCCAAATACCCAGAGAATTCAGGATTGCTCACCTTGTATTAGCAGAAATTATCTTGCATGTTGCCAGGATGGCACAAGCCTGAGCAACAAAAAAGTAGTCTGAGAACATGTCAATTACTGGAGCATCGGGATGTTATTTTAACACCATCTGGTAAGTGCATTGCAGCACTAAGTATACATGTTGCCTTTCCTGAAAGAGAAGAACCTGTTCAATAAGCATCTTAATTGTGAGGTTTACCTTAGTGGAAGATCAAATAATTCTCTGTAATTATTCCTTGCTGCTCAGATAAGACAGATTTACCACTCACTCATTGTATGAGGTGCAGTGCTTTGATCACTGTCCTCTTAAACGCAATGCAATTTCATGTCAGTGCCTGTCCCAGCCCCGTGCCCTTCATCTGGAACATTAGAGCTGGAATCTGCTTTTAATTTGATAGGATGTTTGAACAAGGCCATGTGCTGTCACATGTGTTTAGCAACCAAACTTTTTCCCATGTAAAGAATAAGTCCACAGTCTTTCTTCAACAACCAACAGGAAATCATGTTTTTGTTTGTGTTTTGTTTATAAAACAGAGATTCAAAAAAGCAAAGTGAAGAAAGATATGTGTAGACTTTGGGAACAGCTTAAAAGGAACCAATAAAAATATGTTTTTAATAAAAATAATCAGTTTTTCTTAATGGTTGTAATAATCTATTGTAAGTAACTTATACAACACAAGGCTTTCACTGTACTCATTAGAACTTGGCAACTCATTTTTCAGCGTTTTAAACATGAGAATGAGATGGGACTTCATCCAACATCCACTGTCATCAGTGGGAGTTCTTCCACTGACTTCTGTGGGCACTGGATCCGGCCCCTGCTCAGCAGGACATTTTCTTTCTGGGAAGAAAAAGCAATCTCTTTGGGAAGGTTTTCCTTTATGACATCGCCAATATATCTATTTACTCTCTTCTCATTGTTTTGCAAAATCAAGCTGATGTTTTATAAAGAGAATAAAGTACAGCTCAGGAAAAACAAGTATAGTTTTATAACACTTTGTTCTATTAACAGGAAGCATTAAAAATACTGATGGAAAACATCTGACGTCATCTGACTTGTGTCAAGTTTTTTGCTATAAGCATATACAGTTTCCATAACATAAGTGAAGTACAATTAGACGTATTATGGGTAAAATAACAAGTATATGTAGATATTTAATTTGTGCCATTATGTAATTAATATATGCAAAAAGTGCACAGATGTGAAGCCACTGTTACGCATACTAATGCTGAAGAAACAAGGACTCTTTCTCATTTCTTCCAATGGCAAATGCAGAGCTTGTTGTATTGTCTTGAAAATGCAACATGAGACTGCTGGGTTTTGCACTCAGTAACAAGGATTCATCCTTGTGTCTAGCAAATAACAGGGAGAATCTTTGTCACTAAGTGCAATCAGCAGCTATTCAGCATGTAGCTTGGGAAAGAAACTGAAGCAAAGTTCCTAGCAAATCAAATTAATCCTTTGATTTACAGTAGGACTTGGTTTTCCTCACTCTATTCTTGGGGTATCATAGCTTGACATGCCTCACAACCCAAACTATCCCTGGATGCTGATGGTGCACTAACTATAGACCTGTTCTTCTCCAAAATCTGTTTAAAAACAAAAAAGATCATTCGGACAAGATGGTATGTCCTGTCCAAAGCCTCACAAACTATGTGGCAGGCAAAAGGACTTGAGGTTCCCAACTTGCATGGCCTTCCTCTTTCTGTTACTATGTGGAAGTTTCCCAGATTGCAGTCAGAAAGCTGACAATGCAGTGAAATAGATTTTTCGCCCTCCAAAGTCCACTTTTATCTCAGCTGTCCTTATACTGCAATAACCTCAGACTAGAAACTGAATTCTTCTGGTACATTGTATGTAGTGTACCTCATTCTGGATTGCCCTGATTTTGGTTTGAGTTTTCAGGCGGTATCTAGATGACAAATGACAGCACTTCCATAAGATAATCTAATGTGGTTTTCTGCAGAAGGCTTGTTTTACAAGTCCTTCCACTTATATCACCCACTTGCAGAGAAATTTCACCTTGTCCTCCTACCTTATCCCCTACACTGCTGGGACAACCTCCCTGGATCTGGGGACAGAGTATTTGAAGCAGGAGTTCCAGAGCTATCTCTTGAGTTTGCCTCCTACACGGGCTGGAGGCAACCTCCAGAGAACAGGAAGAAAGAGGAAACTTGGCCAGCACTGAATTCAGGATGAATCCATGAGCTTACTGGTCTGAGATGTAAGTGACAATAGGGCAGCTAAGGACAGCCTTCCTCGTAGCAGCACTGATGACTAAAATGAAGCTGGCACATGGAGCATACCAGGTTTTGCCCTGCTGTAAGAACTTCCTAAGTCCTTTTCTTCTGCTGCTCCAGACGAAGTCACAGGAGAGAGAAGCTGCTGTTGCCTCTCCCATCGCCACACCACTTGGCTTAGCATTTCACTTTTGCCAAAGGTCTTTCCTCCTGCTCTAAAGAGTTTCTTGTCCATTTACATCCCCATGTTTTCTGGGAACAGGATTTAGCCCTGTTTTTGTGATTGCCCTTAAAACAAGCAAACACATGCTCTTGATGCATACTGCAGTCATTTCCAAAAATACTTCAGCAGGTGTGGGTTTTTTTTCCTTTTTATTATGAACTCAAACCAAAACTACTTCTATATAGAGATGTTATGAAAGTCTATCTACAATTCGAGTAACACAGGGTTGACTTAAAGTGAAAGCTCTACACTGAAAGCAGGCAAATACTTACATTTTATGTTATGGTATTTGCAATAAAACACCTTTAAAATATAATGTGAAATTCTTTCTACCGTTCTGCCCTTTTTCTACTATCCTTTTATGCTCTGGCTGTGCCAAGTGTGTTCTGAGTGCTATCTATTAACTATTTTATTTCATACCCCTTTAAACAGTACTGCAGAGGTGTAAACAGTGAAATCTGGTTCAAAGAGTGATATTATCATCAAGTTAACAGGCGGTGTAATTATATCAGGCACCAGTCTACAAGGATAAGGGCAAGCACTAGCTTTTGGCTGGGGGTGATGTCTCATTTCTTTCTCTACCTCAGGGCCCATGCTAACCTGCCATCCCACTGTAGTATGAATCGAGAATGGAGCCTGCTATGTGTATTAAAAAAAACAAGCAAAACAAAACCCCAAGCAAAGCGAAACTCCGTGTGCTGATGCCTTACCCTGACTCATACCAAGCTCCACGTTAAAATATTTTTTTTCTTCCTCCTTAGCCCACATTAAGCAAAGAAGAATTTCAAGTCGAAGGAAGAAAAACTCAGAAGGAAAAAATCCCACAACGGAAAACTTGTAAAAATCCTGCAAATACTTACTAGTTCGTATGCACATGTGTGGGAGGCTACAAACACAGTTCTTTTTGTAGGCCTGGGATGTGAATCAGTGAAGCTATTCATGGCAGAGGCACCACAGTAAGTGTTTGCAGGACCCGTCCCTCTGTGTCTTCTCTTTCCCATTATCAGTTCCCCAGGCCCGTAAGTGTTACTAATGCACAGCAAAATGTAGCTCAGAGGGTGTTTAGTCGGGGAGATGAGTAGTTTCTTGTTCTCTGCTCACATGGAAGGAAAAGGGACAGAGCTAAAAGGCTAACGTAACAGCCCGCTCTTGGCATCGGCTGTTGCTAATTTTCTTTGGCGTGCTTTGACTACCTGTCTGAAAGGCTGCTGCAGTGCAGGAAGGAAATTTTTCAAGAGATTAAACTATTATTGTTTCCTGTGTGGCTGTCTTCACTGTATATGAAAAAAAGCTTTAAGGGCACTTGAAAAGAGATTTGTCTGAATAGCAAAGTTGTTGTGATTCATCCCCCGCCTCCCTCCTCAAAGAGTCGGGATTTGGCCAATTTCCTCAGGAAAGTGGCTGATTAGGGCCCATGGATTTATCCACAGCCTACATATGAGATGTCATAAAGGTGATTAATGGTGAACCCTCCATCATAGGAAGCTCAGAGTTTAGAAAAGCTATTTTCAAGGGCATGGAAGGAAAATAAGTCATTTGTATTTTTGCCAAAATGCTTCAATGTTTAAATGCCTCTTTGTGCTCCTGGCAATTAATGCTGCTGCCTATCAGAGGCTAGTGTATTTTCTGATTTTACAAGTTTGTTTGAAAAATTGTTTCAATGTGTTTCACTGTTTATGTAAGAGGATATTGTGGAATTAAAAAAAATGTTTCCACAAGACCAGCATTTGTTGCTATCGTTGAATCTAAGCATGATGTTGGAAGCTTTTTTATGCCCCTTCCCAAGAAAAAGTTCACCTGGGTTTTCCCCAGAAGGCAGTGCTATTATAGTGCAACTTGATGAGTGCTTTGGGAGATAATTACCTGCTCTGACAAAGAAAACCTGCAGTGAGCCTTTGAGAATTCACTAAAAGTTCCAAAACTGAGATTTTTCTCACACTTCACCTGTCTAACACGTATTTCCTTTCTCCAATCCGTCTTCCCACTAATTTCAATCCTAGCACTCACTACAGGAACTATCTGCCAACTCTCACATATTCCTTTATTTTTAACCGAATGATTGGGCAGAAGGAAACACCATAAAGCATGTACAAAACTTAGTTCTCTCTCTTTTTCTTCTTTTTTTTTTTTCTTTTTTATACTGCACTCAATCCTCTGTGTAAGCATGCAGGGCAGTGTTCATAAGTGTGAGACATTGTATGAAGTACAATTAATCCCCTGTAGCATCAGGCAGAGCAGAAGATCAGAAAGGTAGGGAGCTCAATTCCACCACATACATTTGGCAGACCTGTATCCATCCTTGCTCGAAGCACTTGCTCTGTTAAACAAAGCAAACACCCTGAAGGAGGAAAGCACAATCTTGACCGGGTGTGAGGACCCTTGCTCTAGGGCTGAGTACAGGCAAAGCAAACCCACTGCAGATCTTCCACCATCACGTGGGACTGAAAATGTCTCTGGAAAACAGAACACTTGCAAGCAATACTGTGCTGACTAGGATGATTTGTAACAGCAGGACCAGCTTTGTATTGGAAAATATCTCTGTAGATGAAAATCCTAACAAAGGTATTCAAAGAAATCCCTGAGAAGTACCTGGTTCTGGTACCAACAGAGATCGCAGACCAGTGCAGGTGAGAAGACAGCATCCCCAGTCCTCTCCCGGGGAAACATTTCTAGTACTCTTTCCTGGCATCTGCTGACAGCAAAGCAGCTTTTTCTCACACGATGAAGTAAACACTTTATGCCAGGAACAGGATGGAGGAAACCAAATACATCTGGGCATTGTGCAACATTATGCAACATCTGTTAATAGTAACTAACTTTGGAAGAAAAAACTGAGGACTCCTGATGAACTGATTTCCCAATCGTATATTTTAGAGATATCATGACCCAGTTTCCTCCTCTTGAATGCTTCGGTGTTTTGTCCCTAGCCCTCCTTCCTCTTCCTATCACACTTCTTTTTTCACAGCTGCTCCCATAACCTACTTCACTCCCATCAATCCAGTCCTTGCACCCGTATCTTCTGCTCCTCCTCTCACAACCCCTAACCAGCATCTAAGTCTTTTCCCCTTTCTCTAACTCGGGCTCTCCACCTTGGTTCCTTATTTCATTCTCATGCCCAGATTCTCTGCTATTTTCGAGGTTTTGATGTCTTTTTTACAGCAATGACAGAGCAACTTGCACTCTCAGAACCACCAGAAATTATGCACAGCTCCAACCAGTACATCTTCATTTGCCACCACTACTATTTTTTTAAGTGTTATCTCACCTCTGTGTTGTCATTGTGAGTGCCAGAATGTTTTTAATACAGCCATTGCTTACTGAAATCAAGGAGTCATTTACCATTAATTGCGTGTACAAATTACTTTTTGAGGTAATAATTTTCCAAGCAATAAGAAAAAGGGCTTATTCTTTCCCTAGATACATTTCTTGCCTTTTCCAAATCTCTTGAAAAATGTTGAATTTTAAGAGAAAATTGCACAAAAATGTTGCTGGACAACACACATTCCAGTACAACTAAGATGATCTTCCTTTCAAAATTCTTTTGCATACACCTAAACACCTGGGCTGGTCAGGAAAGCCGTATTTCAAGCTCTTCAATTATATTAGCATACAGAACTCATGAGCCAGGCTGGAAAAATCAGAAAAGGGCTTGGTTTGGTTTGGCTTTTTAAGAATAGAAGTCAGTGCTTTATTTGACGTTTCACCTTTTCTGCTACAAATGTAGAGGCTAGAAAGCTACTGGTTTCATAATGAAAGTGGGACTGGCTACCATGAGACTGGCTGTGCACTGGTGAGCGTGGGTGGACTTTATAAAGACTTGGTGGGAACAAGATGCGAAAAGTATTTTTCAGGGGGTGTGTCACTGGGCAAAGATGGTCTTATCAAAGGCAGAGAGAAGATATCAGCAGAGCTGCTCTCTCTCTAGAATAAATGTGATGTAAATGATAGCACATGTTCTCAGGGCTTTGAAATACCTGAACTTTTAGCAAGGTCTGTGGCCTTTCAGCAGTTCTGACACAGCTTAGGTTTTCTGGCTTAGAGTTCAGGACTGAACTCCAATATGAAGTAATAACAAAAAAAATTAAGACTACTACAGAGACTCTATTTAGAGCTTCCTGGCAGCAGGCAAGTAGAGGGGGAAGCTGTTTGTCTTGACCAAGGATTTCCTTAGTCGTTCATGAAAACATTCTCTTTGTCAGACATGGCTAGCAGTCACACAAAGAATGGCACTCAGGAGGCTAGGATCACCAGGGCGTTGCTGGCAGTGCTGTGTGCCCAGACAGGAGGAGTATCTGCTGACTTCATACCAGGCTACTTGACGTCTGACAACGTTGACGACACTAACGATGATGAGCCAAGAGAGGGAAAAGGTTATGCAGTTAATATTTTCCTGTAGGGAAATGTCACCACCACCCACCCACTAGGCAAATAAAGACCATAACAGAAGAGGCACAAGGCAACCGGATTACCAGCCCTTGCAGTTTGCACTAAGGGTTACAACTAGAGTACAAATGGGAAGTTATTTTCCCAACCCACAGACATCTTTTAGGAGGCAAAAAGAGAACAGAATTTCATGATAAGCTAGCGGAAAGAAGATGCTCCATCAAAATAGCCAGAAGCCAGTCACCCACAGCACATCCTCAGGATGTGAGGAACAGGAGTTTGGTTACTTGCTCCCCATTCACCTGAATCACAATTGATACTCAAACATTGCTGTAAAGAGAGCTTCTGCTACTGCCCTGGGAAATAGCAAGGTACTTCGTACAAAATACATCTACAGGGCTTGAAAGAAGACGCATATCATTCACTTCAGCTGAGATCCTGAACTATCAGGCTTCTCTGATGTGTCCAGCTTTAGGTTTGACCAGAGAGTCTAGCCTGCACCTCAGTAACTTTTTTCTCATTTTTTATAAATGCTTTCTTGCAGTTGGTCCATTCTCTCTAAAAAAAGTTCTGATTTTAAGACTTAGACAAGTTTCTTTGAAACCTTTCCTACCAACTTGTATTCTGGTTCTAGAGACATGCACAAGAGTAAATTTACTTGCACATGGTTTCACTGGGACTGCAATAAGCCTTGAGGCCCAGTCCTGCAAATAAAGTGAGTTTTTCCATTGTTTGCTGTGTAATCTGGCTTGGGCTGAGTGACCAAAATAGCAGCACTGAGCATGCCATTATATGCGAAAATATAGAAATAACTATATTTAGCTTTTTCAGGATAACCTACTGACCAATTTCAGCACGTGGAAAAATCTCCACAATTCAGCACTCACATAATAAATCCACTCTTTTTAATATATTAGTAGGAATTCTATAAATGCATAGCAGATGTTACGACCCCGCATAGGTCTGAAGTCTGAAGCAGCTGTAAGAGCTGCAAAATTTGCTACTATTCCGAAATTCTGTGAGTAAGTACTCATCAGAGCAAAATAGAACGGTAGAAACAGTGTGGCATTGAGGAATAACACACCAAGGCGTATTGAAGGGATTCTGAAATCAAGCGCATCCTGTTTTCTTGGATTTCATGTTCATGAACAGAAAATGTGGCCTGCTACCCCAAAACTCATTCTAGCTTCTTCCCAGCATTCTCGTTTCGCAGCTAAACAAAGTGCTCTCCAGCACTGCATTGTCACTAAGAAGATTTTGGCCCAAGCTGTCTCAGCCTTACTCAAGAACATTATAGAATTATTCAGGCCAAAGAAGCAGATGAAAAATACTTTTTTTTCAGACAGGAGACATATGGAAATAATTAGAAGGAAAATACAAAGTAAGACCATGTCAAATGCAAAGTTTGCCATCTCTTCTTGATCATCTGATCAAATTTTATAGTCAACCGATACTGTGAGATGTTATAGGAAAGAAGATTTCTTTTGGATTACATTTTTCAGACACTTTCCTGATATTTGCCACCTGTTTCATCAAAGTGTTACTAATAAAAAAAAGAAACTGCCAAACTGACACATCAACAAGAGAAGAGGAGTAGTAAAAAAAAATTGTAACTTGCTGTTTCACCCCAGGCCAGGACAAATGAGAAGAGAGTGAGTGTTTTCTTATATTGCAGTATTGGTGAATTGTGCATGCGGTGTAAACAGCACAGGACATCTTTAAAGTAACTGGAATAACACAAAGTACCCACTGAGAATGAAAATTCTTGGCATGAATATGGGAGTGACGGTAGCTCTGCTCACCCTACCATGAGTGCAAAACCAGGAGAGGCATAATTGAGACATTTCTCAGTGCATATGATGGGTGGGCTAAGCAAGGCAGAAGGTGATGTGATATGTGATTGATGTGACGTGACATGACATGACATGACGTGGTGTGAGTTTCATCTTCACTGGCCTAAAGTTTGTGCTGGACCTTCTGCAGAACCAATATGAAGACAAGATCCTCCACAGCCTTTGCACAGAACAGACAAGGCAGCCCTTACCAGGAAGCTGGAGCTGGTTCAGTAGCGTGTTCAAGCATATTTTGTTGCAGATAGTTTTTTAAGCCTTACTGTAATTAAAGGGGGAGCAGCAGCCTAACATTTACCTTTTGCTTTCCATGCTAGGAAATGCTGGGGCCATCTTTCAGTAACAGCTCTATAATTTGCAGGACCTCTGAATTTGACAAGCAGATGGTTTCAGCTCAGACTGCCTTTGTATTTGCTTGTATCTTCATTGCCTTCCTTGTCAGTCCCATACACAACCATTTTCTCCTCTACTTATCTCTCCAAGCTTTCTGTCCCTTTTCCCTCATTCTCTCTGTTTATCTCAAACTGTGTAACAAATACTTGTGACTTACAGTATATCTCATGTCAATTCTCTACTTCTTCTACTCCAGGTGTGTGATACCTTCCTTTTCCTTCTTTCCTCACTTCACCTTCCTCACTTGCACCTGTGGGCTATGCTTACCAAACTGTGCCTGGCTGTGGAAGGGGAGATTGAAGCTGCTGCTGTTTCTCTGTCCTTCACTCCTTCACGGAGAATGAGGGTAGACTGGAGCTAAGTGAATCACCATGGATTCATTTAGATAGACTGGTAGATAACAGAACACAAAAATACTATTATTCATGTATTCTAATGCTACAAAGCATTTCTAACATAACAAATGGGAAATCAGTGGTGTAGATGAAGTACCTCACAGTAGGCTAAAGTGATATGAAGGTTTTGTAAGCAATTCCTTTCAAATCACCATCTTCTCTCACGCAGGGCCTCACACGGGAGATTGGTTGACCAACCGTAGCCCCCATCAAGGACATATTTGGTCCATCATAAGGCAGAAGGACAGACAAACAGAGCACACTGTTAAATCAACACTGCTTTAAACTGCAGTTTCTTTAGAAGGACTCCTATGGCTTTGCTAAATCCATCGATCCTTTCCTAATTAGCCATACACTACATTTCATTCTTGACTTAGTTTCATAAGAGTGATTGTTCTTTCAGAAACATATAAAGCAAGATTCCAAAAACAAGCTTATTTTATTAAGCTGAATTATTAAATTTTCTCTGACATTTGCTGTTCATATTTGCTGGTAAGCATTTATACATTAATATTTTTTGAGTTCATGTGGAGTTTAACAATATGAATTTCTTATCAGTGAAAAGTACTGTGTTCATTGGCGGAAGCCAAGTATATGAAGAATTAACAGTTACCAAATTCCAAAGGGAAAACAATTTCTGTTAGTCTGTTGCCAACTGTCATACTTCCATCTGCAGACATGTATTTCCCTTTGTTGACCATCAGCTGCAGCCAGCCTCCTAACATTCATTTCCTCAGCACACAGCATATTCACGCAAGCCCTAGATCCCAGGTCCAAGGTCTCTTCCTACAACAGTCAAAAAGAATATTTTCATTTATTTCAGTGGAAGTGAGGTTGGAAACCTCACCAGAGAGAGATGTTTCAGCACTCTTCTGACCTGCACTTATATTTAGATATGCACAGGACAAGCACTCTTTTGGATAATACTAGCTTTGATGTTTGTCGCTGCAAATTACTTTAATCAGACAAGAAAATATTTAAACTATTATTAGCCACCTCTGCATTCCAAATATGGGGATCTTTGTTTAAATATTCTTTTCTTGTCTTCTTTATAATTTTTTCTTTTAACAAAAAGCCAAGATTTTCCAGAAAAAAAAAAACAAAAGCAGACAGCTGATTTTCATTAAAGACTTTTCATTTAAAAAATTGTTTCATCAGAAAAAAAGTTTTCCATAAAAAATAGTTGAATGGAAAAAATTCTTTACCAGCCCAAATATTTTCCCCTTTTAAACAACTGTTTGACTTATTCTTCTGGGGATACCCAGTACAGAATTAACTGTTTCTTTGCCATAGCAAAATATCATAGACCTTTCCAAGACAACAAAAACTCTAGTCTTGAACATTGTAAACCCAGTCCAACTTGTCGATTTCTTTTCAGTCATTTTTAACACTGGAGAAAGAGGCCACCTCCCATGAACTAGAGCTTACATTGCGCTTACATTCCTTGATCTAACCCTTTGCAAAGCTTCAGCAGCACTGAAGACGCCTGGTGGAAACCAGTTTAACTCTTCACTATAAAAGGACACATAGATCTGACAAAATTGTTGACACATCTGCTCAGCTCAGTTCTGTCTCTCTTCTGTTTTCTGCCAAATGCTTTCTTTCTCTTCTTCCCTCCTTCACATTCCTAATTCACAGACGAAAATGTATTTTCTATCTTCTTTTCCAAATTGGTCTTTCTTTCCAAAGTTAGAAAATAAGATCTTGTTATAATTTGGTAAATATTACAATATTACAATTGACAAAATTTACCAAGCGCAACTATCTATAGATAGATAAACAGATAGACAGATAGATAGATAAACTATTTTTCTCTGTCATTCAAGTGAGAAATAATTGTGGATCTTTGATGCCATTACATGATAATTACAAGGAAATGCTAACTTTTTAGCAATAACTGCTGTGTATTTCTGGTCTGTACTATAAGCTTTGTTAATGATCTGTCAGGCTCCATAATAGCATGCAAAGTCTTTACAGAAATGGAATAGTGACTAGCTGTCACATAATGTGGGTGTTGCACATACCAAAGAGCAATGGTGCTGAAGAATGAGAATAAAGCTCTAGACAGCCAAAACTGATGAATTTTCTCTCCGAGTTGTGCAAAAGATTTCAAGGAAACACAGAGACAAGTTTCTCAACAGTTACTCAGAAGAACGGTGCATTCCCTCCTCTTACTAGCTTTAGCAAAGAAACTAGTACATTTATTATGTAAGAGGGGAGACTGAAACAAAAACTATGCAGAGCTCCTTAAAAAAAATAATAATTGACATGAGTTGAGAAAAAAAAAAAAACATGCTTAAAACTGTCTCTAGCTTATATCACCCTATTTAATTTTAGGTTTGTCCTTCTACCTCAAAACACCAATCTTTTCTTCTTGCCCAGATGAGAAACTCAGCCACACTAAAGAAAAAAACCAAAATTACATCCTGCAAGCTCTTCTACATATAAAACACTATTTGTACAGCTGACCTTTGTTTCATGCTCATCCCATAAAGGTTTGCATTAAAGAAGAAAAGAGTTCAAAAACTCAAAACTATAGCAAGGTCCTCCTTCCTTTGACATTCAAGTGATGCAGGTGCTCAGACAAATCTTACTTGGATTATTCAAGCAAATAAGGAGACTCCTCAAGGGACGTTTGAGCTTAAAGTATACATTCACATAAGCAGATTCACTTATGTGCATAAGTGGTAGATGGACTAAACTGAATGGTTGAGTTATTTAATCCAGACTGCTTTGGACAAGTTATAACAAATTTTAGTACATTTACCTTACCATGCTTGCTACAAAAAAAAAAAAAAAA
This sequence comes from Tetrax tetrax, assembly GCA_009806455.1. NCBI lineage: Eukaryota > Metazoa > Chordata > Aves > Otidiformes > Otididae > Tetrax > Tetrax tetrax. Next base: position 441,337 of record WHYT01016375.1, read on the forward strand.
AAAAAAAAAAATTTAAACTAAAAAAAAAAAAAACAGAC
>WHYT01016375.1:441394-496923 GCA_009806455.1 Tetrax tetrax
AAAAAAAAAAAAAAAAAAAAAAAAAAGTGTTTAATCTAAAAAAAAATGAAAGCTCATATAAACAGGATGGAAGAAAAATTATGCTGTCTGTGTATTATACACTACACGGCATCCACTGGCAAAAAAAAATATTTCACAAAGTCAGTGTTTCACAAAACTACATCAACAATGTTAATCATCCTTCAGATGGCAACTTTAGTGTTCTCTATTTCAACACACCAACAAATTAGCTTCTAGTGTTCAAAACAAGGCATCTTTGAGCCAGTCTGTTGTTTTCCCAAACAAATGTTTTTTTCATTACTAAAACTGTACTAGCATAATAACTTGACTTTTCCAGATAAACTGAAATAAATATATGGGGATGGAATTCTACAGTCTTCTTCCCAATGTGGTTAATTTTGTATCTTCATTAAATAACAAAGGGATAGCTTTTCTAGGCAAAATCAATCAAACACAATTCTGTAAAACAAAGTCTAAGAAAGCCACAGAAAAATGTGGCTGGTTTTGACTGAGCATGAATGTTTGCAAGACATGCTGAAATATCATTCACTATTTTTAATGAAAATACAAACATATACCTAAAGCAATTATTATTTATTTGCTTTTTTTAAACTTAGATTTCCCATTTAAGTACAGGATTTTCTGCAGCTGAGTGCAGCATGTCACAGAATGTTTTTATCACCTGGCTTAGTCCATCTGCAATACAGACAGATCCCAGTCTATATGATACATAAAACCTTACTTTTTACAAGTCCATCACAAAAAAAAAATATATATATATAGTATAAAATTGTGATCAGTGAGGTTTTGAGGGTTTTTTCAACATTGTAAGTGTAATAATTCCTGTGAACAGGATATCCAAAGAAAAGTAGGCAGCGCAAGAACAGCTAGAGCAGGAATCTGAAGGATGGAGATGTCAGCAGAGGACCTTCACACTGCATCTGTCCAAAGCCATCCAACTCAGTAACCTGTCTCCAACAGTGGCCAATAGCAGGGGGTTATGAAACAAGGAGAAATGAAACAGGGTAGACATAAGGCACCCTTGGTCTACACTCCCAGTCACATACCATTTAGGAACTTCCTGAACTGAACATAAATTTTGTGTATCATGACTTAAAAAACCTCAGACTTCTGAAGTTGACTATATGCACAAAAGATGCTAAATTTGGACCTCTAAAATCAGTGAGTTACAGGTTACCAAAGTGTTCAGAAAGTAATTTGACTAAAAAATATTGAGAGTTTCAAGGACAGCAATAAAACCAACTGACTGGGTTCTGAAGTCTGCATGACAAGAGGCATAATGAAAAGTGAAAAGGAGGTTAAAAAATTATGGGGGTGTGATTAGAAAAAAAAAGGAAATTGTCTTGTGGAAAAAAAGTCTGAAAACAGCAGGGATTTACAACATATAAGATTGAAGAGAATTGAGGATAATCAGGTAATAAGAAAACACAACATTGCCCTTCAAACTGAGGAGACTTTGCCAGTGCCTCTGACTTTAAATATCTGCAGGTAATGCGTGTATCTTCCAGCTCCCATTAATACCAGCGAGAGCCAGTGGTATATATTTTCCACCACTCCTGTGATTTATCCATATCTTTTCTTCTGCCATTGTGTCACTAAGATTTATCTTATCCACTACCTTTGCAATGGAATTTATCCAAGAGGAATAGCTACAATTAACATGGGATCTAATACATTTTTACTTCCATTCTATTGGCACAAGATGAGAAGTCGAACTAGCAAATCTTACTCTCCACGGGGCGCACATATCTTTATAGCATAATATAAAGCCAAACACTGTCCTCCAGGCCTCAGGGGCAGGGTTCAAAAGGCACACTTCCTTGTAAAATACAAGAGATTTATAAACATGGATGAGGCAATGAAGCGAAAGGCAGAGTCGTGGCATGTATTTCCATTGAAAATTGGGTAAGTGAAAGCCATTATGAGACTTCTGTGAAGAAAGAAAATGCACATAGGTAAAGACTCTTGTCAAAATACTACATTCAATAAAGGGTAAACTCTATATAAGTAACAAATGAATACTTGATTGTAGACATCCCAAAACACTGTTCTAGAAATTGAATTAAACTTGTAGATGCTGAGAAAATACAATCTCTTGGTATCTAAAAGCAGCTTTCTTCTTTAGCCTAGAGTCTACTTGATGGTTGCCTAAGTATACCAGCAGGCAATTCTGACATGTCTTTGCTCAAATGCAGTCATATAAAGTAATACAAAAATAAGTTTTGTCTTTGCTGCAAATGTGCATAATGGAAAGACAAACATTATTAAAAAGACCATCATTTTTAGTGATTAAAATAATCCACAACAGAAAAAAAAAATCTCTGTAACTTTCCAAGTTCCCATTTATCATAGTTTTGCAAAAAGAAGCCACAGTAATTTCATTTTTCTTGACTTCTATTAAAAAGATCAATACATATGATTCCAAAGAGTCTCGGCTCATGAAAAGATGGAGCTAGTCTGTAATCACATCTGAAAGTATTGGTTGTCATTAGCAGTAAGATTGATCTGTAAAGACAGTCAGCCCAGAGTGAAAGTACTTAAAAATTTCCATTGGGCTATTGCTGAACAACACTGCCCAGCAACCTTTCACCTTGCAGATAATTAAATACAGATAACGAATTACCATATTAGAAGGAAGAATTGCATTGGGGATATTCAATAGATGCCCACTTTAGTAAAGCAGTTCCAAATCTCTGACTAATGATTTTGTTTTGTGCATAAAACTTAATGAGCTCTGACAGTATAAAGTCATTTTTCAACATGCGTTTAAATCTGACTTGTCAAATAAGATATTAATAAGTCACCTGAATTGCTAATGGCCTTGCAGTTTGAACGTTGCACGTCCTCATACCATCTTGATTGTCAGAAGAGAACCAAGTGGGCTTTGTAAGGGAGAGCCTACTGCAAGGAGTCAGAGAGGAATTCTGGTCCTATTGAAATTCATTGTCTTGGATGGGGATGAAGAACCTCCCCTACACATGACCTACCGGCCTGCAGCTGCCCTGACATGCCATTGGAAGCCTCTGCTTCCCTTGTTCTCAGTAGGAGTCTCAGGAATACTGAGGGAAGGGAAGAGGGTCAAACCGTCATTTTCAAATAGATTTGCTGAAACATCTTTGTTTCTGTACTGTCTCCCAGAAAGTGCTCAAAACCACAAAGTATCTACTTTGGGTCTTTGATTCCCTCCATGCTCATAGCAGTGTGACTTTGAATCATTGTCATAGTTCAGCCCAGATTGGGACCAGACTACGCAGTCTCTCTCCCACTGCCCCCACCCTCCGAGAGAACAGGGGGAGATGATATAAGGAAAAACAGCTCAAGGTTTGAGATAAGGATGGGGAGAAATCCTTAAAGTTACCATCATGGGCAAAACAGACTCGACTTGGGGAAAAACTATTCATTTCTTTCTAAAACTAGCAGGAGAATGTGACAGGGAACAAGACAACCTCCCGCCACCCCTCCCTCTTCCTGGGCTTAACATTATCTCTACTACCTTCCCCTCCTGAGCGGCAGAAGGGGGGAAAGGGAATGGGGGTCGCGGTCAGTTCATCATGCGTTGTTTCATGCCGTTGCTTCATTGTTGGGGGAAGAACTCCTCGCATTCCTCCCCTGCTCCTTCGTGGGGTCCCTCCCACTGGCCACTGTCCTTCGTGAAACTGCTCCAGTGTCAGTCATCTCTTCCAGAGTACAGTCTTTCCAGAACAGATGCCCCAGGGGACCCTCCACGGGCCACAGCCTCCTTCAGGCCTCCACCTGCCCTGGCATGGGCTCCTCCACAGGCTGCAGGTGGATCTCTGCCCCTCCGTGGACCTCCATGGGCTGCAGGGGGACAACCTGCTCCACCATGGTCGTCACCACAGGCTGCAGGGGAAACTTGGCCAGGAGCCGCATTACTCCTCCCCCTCCTTCTTCACTGACCTTGGCATCTGCAGCTGTTTCTCGCACAAGAAAAGTTCTTCACAACAGGCTGGCAGATGCCTCTCAGAGTCTCTTCGCATCATCCATCTCATCTCCTCTCCACTTCTTGCAGCCAGGCCTGGCCAAGTTGGGCCCAGTCGGCTGCCTGGCGGAAGGCCAGAGGGTGAGGCCTGCAAGGCCCACAAGGCCTGTGCCTCCCCCTTTCTGCCCCTGCTCAGCTGCTTCACATCTTCTCTCCTTTTTTTTTCTGTTTTTCCCTTCTTAAATACATTATCACTGAGGTGTTATCAGGGAACATTCTGCTACCAATTGCTCGGCCTTGGCCAGCAGCTGGTCCGCCCTAGGCCCAGCCGAGTCCACTGAACCAAGGGGAGCAACTTCTAGCAGTTTCCTACAGAAGCTACCACCTTAGGCCCCCCCTCACTAAACAAAATCACAACAATAAATTTAAAATATTTTGGTTTATTTATCACTAAACAAAACCAGAACAATCATCAAATAGTTTGGTTGGGAAGGACCTCTTGGAAATCATCTGGCACACCACGTTTACCCGTAGCATGGCCAGCTTTGAATTTAGATAGGATTGCCAAGGATCTTCTTTCAACTGTGCTTTGAATACTACTAAGTAGGAGGATTTCACAGCCTTCCTGAGTATCCCAGCCAGCATCGAACCACCCTCGTGGTGAAAACTGCTTTCTGGATCTCCAGTCAAGAGTTCCTTTGCTGCAGCTTGTCTATTGTCCACCCACGGGTCCATGTCCCAGCACAGACTTAAACTGTCCCCATCCCCAGGGAGATGTCTGATGTCTGGGGCTGGGGCTGCCCCCAGTGCCCCTCAGCTGCCCTTCTCTTGGCTAGGGTGGTGGGATGGGCCCTGGCTGTCAGAACCTGCCCTGCTGACTGGAGAGGGAAGAGGTACTCCGCTCCAAGTTCACCTCCCTCCAAGTGGTTTTGCATAATTTGCACAAGCATGCAGCAACTACCAAGCAATCTTCAAGCTCTTCTTCAGAGACTGGCCTTAGCCATGTTCCTCTGCAGTTTAGTACAAGCAAGGGGACAGATTCACATCTCCAGCAAAACCCCCAATGACCCCAGTGGGGTTGGATTTCACCAGTTGTTAATGGCTCCCACGCAGATCCAATGTAGTTTGCATAGGACCTCTTCAGAGCATAGGAGACCATGTTTGAAATGGAAAACAAGCACAGTAAGTTCTTACACCTGAGATATTGTAATCTTCACTTCCATCAAAATCCTTATAACAAGACTGTTAGTCAAGGACCAACAACCTTAGAGCATTAGCAGCTTTCTCTGGGCAAGGTAAAGGTCTTACAGCTGAGGAAGAAGAAGTGAGAAGACAAAAGATATATCTGATAAATGGTGAAATGTCAGCGGGAAAGGAAAACAGTTAGGCAAAAAAAAAAAGGCAGTTCTGGAAAGAGAAAGAAAGCAACAATATTCTTGGCAGCTGCTGTACTTTGGGATGCTAATTGGTCAACACAGACCAGGGGTTCATAACTTTCTCTGTGGGCTCTAGAGCAGAAAATTATCAGGAAGAATCTTCATTTAGCAATGGAGAAAAACACAAACATTGGGATCTTGAAATCTATTTGTGAACCTGTGAGCACAGGTGAAAAATATATGCAGCCAGGAACATCACATTTCCCTTTCCAGCCAAACAATCCTTGAAGCATGTTTATAAAAGCTTTACGTGACTGCTTCATGTAAGCAATAAGCACAGTAAATTACATGTAATTTGAAATATCCACATGGTTAGTAAGTCTGGAAAGGATATTTTCAAGATTTTTGCTGAAAATACCATAACACAAGAAAAGCTATTTTTACTGCTTCTAAATAAAATAATGCAGGAGAGCGTGTTTTTATGGGAATGCCATAAGGTAAGAAATACTCTGTTTCCTGGTATTTCCTGTAAAAATGCCAAAGATGAGGTGTTTTCTCATGTAATTCCACTGAAGAAGAATGAATCCGGAAAGGCATTATTATTCTTTCAAAAACCAGAATTATATTTCCCTTCTAAAATGTGGTTAAAATTAGATCTTGTGGTATTATTTTGCTTTTACCAAAAATTCATCTCAAATCTGTGACAGGAGAACATGGTTTCAGGCAGCACTTTCTAACCTTCTGTTACGTCTGAATACTATCGCATCAGCACAGGAAAAAATGAATACAGTTTTGATTCAAAAGCTAGTTAAAGCCTATATGTAACAGCAAAAAAAAAACCTACTTACCTCTCAAGCCATTTGCAAAAGCCAGGTATTCAAAAGTAAGGAAATTAACAGATGAGGACATAGCTCATTTTATATTGGCCAGTAGGTAAATGTAAAAAGCCCAGACAGTTCAAATAGTGCCATCTGTGGATGGTTTCCCACCAGCTACCTACCCATATGAGACAGCCAGCAAGTTTGGCACGAGCTTGAGTCAGCGGATGGTGTTGCAGCAGTGCTCTTCAGCCATGTCCTTCTCCCAACATGACCTGTGGGCTATAGCTGTGATTTGTTAAATCCCAACATGTCCTCTGCACTCTGGCAGCAACATTTGGCACAGTGACCTCATCCTCTATGCTTTCAGAGTTCAAATTCACCATAGTCAGAATTCAAGCTTGTTCCCATCTTGAGGTTTATTGGGCAAAGATCTTGCCTTTTTTTTTTATTTCAGTGACTCAGTAACTCATCCACTATTAAGTCTGCCTGAAGGAATTAGCTATTGCATCACAAAAAAAAAAGAGCCTTGGCTCTTACCTATAAAGTGTTTCTCTATTGCTTCGTCTTTAGTTTAGTATCATAATACTTTTCTTTAGAAATATTACCTACTAACTTTATTTTTCAACTGATGTAGCAACTTGACAAGAAAAAAAAGAAGTCTAAAATTGGAATAGATGTGGCAAAACAGGAAGAACTGAAATGCAAGATTGAGTCTTACTGAAATTGGCCTTGCATGTGGCCCTATCAATCTGTGTCACTAATGTGTTTGTAGTGGACTGTTGTATTTCAGGACAGTTTTATTCTGTGTTTTTGATTTGGTGTTTCTTGATAAAATATTTTGTATCTAGAGTAGAGTGGCAGTCCTTGTGTTGTGATGAAATGTTCACTTCTCCATAGTTGATAAGATTGATAATTGTGTTTATCATGTGGGTAGTGTGAGATTAACGATCTTCTAAATTATTCATTTCCTTGCTCTTGAGTGCTTGAATTTTGTAAATTATGCGATGGGGCAAGAATGTTATGTTGCTTAACTGGCTTTCCAAACAAAGAAATGGTTTTTTGGCATCTTTCTGGGCCTTAAACTGTGTCTTAAAAACCTTTATGCAAATAATACAATAGCCACCTTATCAAATTATTCATTTTCAATCACACATAGCAGTACAGAAAGTACTAATAGCTCCTTTGGAGACCATCTCATTCAATACTGACCCGTCTGGAGCTCTTCCCTTATCTTACAGGAAAACTGGCCACAAGACCAGCGAGGTAAATAAGGGATGTTGCACCAGACTCCATTGCATGTTTCACCTCAGCAGCTACTTGTTTTCCAAACTAAATATAAAGCACAAGGACAGCCTGGGTTCTTCCTTTCACTTCAAAAATGTGTCTTTGCCCCTGAGGTCAAGGGACACTTTTAACAGTTGACAGATTTGGAAGATGTCCTTCTGATCTTCCTAAACTGCATAGGGCCAAAAGAAGCCAACAAGCTCTAATGTATATAATTCATAACTTTTGCCCATTTAGAAGTTACTAGTTTTAACCCAGAAATATTCAACAGTCCCGCTTTCATATAACCGCCATTTTTAGCAGTGCATGTATAAAATAAATTGGAAGCAGGAGGCAGACTGTGCTAGCACTAGTGTGGTTCCTGTTCAATAAGCTGCAAGAGGCAGAAGTGCTCCAAGCTGCCAGAGTGAGGTGTGCAGGCAAGAGTAGGAGCGGGAAACATAGAATCGTAGAATCATAGGATGATTTGGGTTGGAAGGGACCTTTAAAGGTCACCTAGTCCAACCCTCCTGCAAGGAGCAGGGACATCTCCAACCAAATCAAGTTGCTCAGAGCCCCGTCCAACCTGGCCTTGAATGTTTCCAGGGATGGGGCATCCACCACCTCTCTGGGCAACCTGTGCCAGTGTTCCACCACCCTCAGTGTAAAAAATTTTTTTCTAATATCTAATAGATGGCCTAATATCTAATATCCCTAATATCGAATATTCCTAATATCTAATAAGATGGTCTTTTACAATGCATTTGAGTATTGTACCAATTTCTTTCCAAAACAAAGTAAACATTTGTGGACAGTTTTTTAATGAAGTATCCTGCAGGGTAACCTGACAGAGCTTGCATTTTGTTTATTCGTCTGAGAGGGCAAAACTTGCACTGTGGCACCAGGATCTTGGAATAAGGGCTGTTCTGGGTAATCCCTTTGTCTCTTAATTTGGATGTGGATGTGCATTCCACAGTCAACGTCCAGGCAATGGTTGAAGAGAAAATTGCACTGAAAACATTTTTCTTTTCCTAAAGCAAGCTCAGAGAGGAACATTTATTTAATAAAATGGAAAATCAATATAATTTTAATTTTAAGAAGTCAGAGCCAATGCCAAGCTGTCCTTTAAGGAAGCTTGATAAGAATTCATGACCCTTTTTTTTTTCCTTTAGTAAGAAAAATAAAATTAAAACCAGCATTGATTTAATGATCCTCTTCCAAGTTTGTTTAAAGCCTGGAAGTTTTGTTCATCGTTGTTACTTCAGCATCTTCTTTTTACTTCTGCAAAACCTGCTTGATCATCATGTATTTACTACTTCAAAACTGTTTGAGATTTTGACTTAATTTATGCAGAAAGAAAAGAAGGCAGCACAATTACTGCGGAGTTACAGATACTGTGGGCTGTAAGATTTTTAACAACTTGTGCACTCCAGCAAAAAAATTCAAATCTGTTTGATTGACATTGTCATAAGCAATAGAGTAGGTAGTTCCCAACAGAAAAAAAAAAAAAAAAAAAAAAAAGAAGGAAAGTAGTAAGTATTTAAGGTAAAATTACATTGGAACATATTTAATTCTATTGTTGAAAGATGCTGCACTCAGTCTGGAAAAATGCAGAAAGCAGTACAGAAAAGTTTTATTTCACTGAGACTTGCTAGTTTGCTTAGCAGTTCCTCACGTTTCCATAATAGGTGTCTGATAACCGTTTTTCCTACAGGGCTTTTTTATTGTTGTGGCTGATTGAAACAACCTGATTGTTAGCCATGGGCTCATTTATGCTGCATTAATCCTAATGTAGAAAGAACCAGCTGTACACAGATTTGTCCAAGCTATGTGGACAGTGTTCAATCGAGGATGAACCACTTCATTGGCATCAGCCCAGCATTTATTGGAGAAGGCCTACTGCAGGCAGCAGAGCTGGAGCTGGAACATGTATGGCTCTTCCCTCCCTGGAAACTTGAGGATTAAATCTTTGTTGCAGTTGCTAGTGATATAAATAGTGAATATGTTTACATGACTTGGTGCATAAAATCAGATGCTGTGATTTCAAGTGCCTTGTAGAGTGTGTAAAAAGAGAAGGCCAAAGAATTTTGGACTTCTGCATGGAAATACTCTTAAATCTCTGGGACTTTAGCCTGAATAGATTGATGGCTCTCATGGGTGAGGGATAACCAATACATTTACTGGTGCAGGACTTGGAGCCACAAATTACCTCCCAGGCTGCTTTTGAGACATTCCCTGTTTTATGATCTGAAAAGAAGCCACAGCTGACCCTCTCACTTAGTGCAAGAATCACTTTTTAACAATATTAAAAAGAACTGACCTGATTTTTGATTGTTAGTGGTATTGAACCACACAGTAGAAACTATCACATCCCCAAAAAAATCAACATTAGTCCTTAACATAACATCAGATCAAAGAAGTCAACAATGACCTTAAAGGCCACAACCAAACACAAAGATTTCAGAATCAGAAAGAGACTCTAAGAGGTCTATTTGATTGCGATAATAAATTAAATCCATGAAAGCTATGCAGTTAGTAAAATCACATCTTATTACTATCTGAATCCAGTGTTTTAAAAATAAATAAATAGGTGGGCCAATATGCATTCACTGAAAATTAGATTTCTGGATAGAAAGCATGAATCTAGACTACATCTTTAAATAATGTGCGTGTTTGTGTGTATAAGTCATGATGTAATCTCTCTAGCACAGCTGAGGACATAGCCAGCTTTGTTAATTGTTTATTTTCCTCTGCAGAGGGCCTGTCTACTTTATTAGGCCATGGAGTTTTGAAGGCAAGTGAATTGGCCCTCCCAATCTTAAAAGAGATCATTTTGCCTTTCAATTAGTACCAAGGTCAGGCTGCCGCTGCTACAGACTGGGGTGACCTAGGGAAGTCCCAATGCTCTTCTCAGGATTTAAAGCAGACTTCTCCCAAGTCCAGCAACCAAAGAAGCTGATGGAACCATAATATCACACAATGTCAAAATTAACTGCTTTTTGTGTGCAGCATTTTTTACATGTATTGAGATTTGATTGTGTAAGGGATTTTTTAAAATGTGACATGGATGACAGGGATAATTTTATTTCTTAGATGTTCATGAAGGAAGACAAGAGGAATATGGCTTAAGTGCCTTTAACTGCTTTTTTTTCTCTTGAGTGTCAAATTAAGTGTTGCTTGGATTCTGATAAACTCCTCTTCAGGAAGGAAGTTTGATTAGTTTTCAAGGGTCTCTGTGTGAGAGAGGTAGCTTATCTACCAGTTCTTGATATAGGTTATTTATATCCACTTGAATCTGGAGGGAGGTTAGTTACAGACCTAAAAGGAAATTATCTTACGCAGATATTCCCTAAAATGTGACAGTCTGCTGACTTTATAGCAGTCAGGATAGCAAGAGCAACATGCTTGATATAAAAAGTAGGAAGCAGAGCTGTAATGTGTCCCCCTCCAGTCCCACTGCCACAATTAACCAGGGAATGAGAATGGCAATGTATCCTAAGCTTTATGAAAAAAAGATGATTTTGTGACCAGCATGTTGTCATGAGTGTTTTTGTGTTTTCTGTGAATGGATTATGGAACACTAACTATTGTGCTCAGTATTTTTGCCAACGTGACAGAGATGTGTTGGACAAAAAATTTTGCAGAAGCTGTGTGTTAAAAATTATACTCAGGACCAAGTCCTTATTCTACCCGACATGGCAAATATTCATCTTCACTCCTTACTGCGACATGCAGCATCCTTTTCCTCCACGGGACTGCTCATACATATACAGGCTATTCTTGGAATTAATGAGTCCAAGATAAATTATAATAGTGCTTTCAAAAGCCATGTCCTGCCAGAAGGCTTCTTGAAGGAAATATTCATGCCTGTAGTTATTTTTCTATATTAAAAGAATTTCCTTTATGTATAGGATTTTGAGGAATGTTGATACAGGGCAATACCTGAGAACTGCAGATGGGCCTGGATGCAGAACGAACACGCGCATACGGGTGCTGGTTGTGCTGTGTCTCTGGGCTCTAGGATGTCTACTGGGCTTATATATCAATTGACTTTGAAATTTGTGAAAGCAGGCAGATATTTGCAGCCCTTAATGTGATATAATGGCATGGATTTTAAGGCTGTCAGCCCTTTTGGTGCAATTTAATACAGGCTGGTTAAAAGGAGCAATAGGAAATCTATGTGAGCAGTTTCTAGCTGCCAGCTCCAATTTGCCATGACAGCCCATGACACAGACAGCCTGCACTGCTATTGAGCAGTTTTGACCATCTCCAAAAAGGGTTGATTTGGATGTGCACGCTCTCCAGTCTCTCCCTAGAAAGCTGCTGGTAAAGCTATCCAGTTCTCCAGCGAAAGAGGAGAGCAAAAAACCTGCAGTCCCTGGGACAATGCAAGAGAGCAGAGCTGGGCTGCAGCCAGCAGCCAGCTCCCACCTGTGAGTGTAATTGGTTTCACGGGGATCGGTGCTTGCAGCTCTGTGCCTTCCGGAGGTCCAGGGGTGCTAAGAGCAGAGAGGCTCTTGTCTATTGTGCCCATTTTCACCTTGTTTTATCTCTTTTCCTTTACATCTAACAGAGTTTTAAAGATTTGTAGATCCAGTCTATACACAGGTCCCTAATAATAATGGAAGTTGTTCAGATCCTACGCTCTGGTAGAGGGGCCAGGGACTATTTCTAACTAACAACCTCCAGTTCTCCTTCCTTTCATGAATGTGAAGGAATTAATTCCCTACAGTACTACAATAATTATTTTTACATAAGCACAGAACACAGTGCACATCATTCATCTTCCTTGCTTAAGGGGCACTGTAAAGCCATACTGCTCTTTCTCCATTAGTTACAGCCTGCCACAGTTAACTTTAAAATCAAGCGTTGGCACACCATATAAACAACAATACATTTATGCAATTGAATGCCTATGCAGTAATTCAATCAAGGGAACTCTACCGCCGGTCATAAACTACTTAAGTTGTTTGACTCACAGCTTAAGACATCAACAAAGGTCCCTGACTGAATTACAGCCTTAGATTTACCTGTGCATCTTCTATTATTCAATGCTACCTATATGTGTGGTGAAACATCTGATATGATGAGTAAATCTGGCCTGTCAGGGGGACTGCACCAACAGCTGTACTGAGCCCATCAGATGTAGCATCTTAGAGTATTCTAGCTTCTAAGTTTCCGCCTTTTGAAAGTACTGTCTAGGTCTTCTCTGAGGATCAGGACTGAAGCAACTGCATGTATAAAATGCTTTCTTGGAAGGTGTTTCTGTCCCTTGTTGACTCTCTGTGCAAGTTCTGTAATGAAGCGGCCATTTGGTTTCACCCGTGTCTTCTCCATGGGAACAATATGTCTATATGTTGAAATACATTACATTCAGTTACTTGTATAAGAACCAGCAAGTCTGCTGCAAGGAAAAATTTATTTTAACTTTTTTCTATATGAAGGCAGTTGTAATATTTGATGATCTGTGTGAATTTAATGCATTGTTCACTCATGAAGCATTGCCGTTTCAGAGGAATGCTGTTGTTCCAAGGCCTCTTCACCAACACAGAAGGTGGAAATGGCCCTGACAAGAATCCAGCACTCAGATGGCCTCATTGGTATAGATTTCCATTAGCAGTCCCATACACATCCCACTCTCAATTCCCAGAGCAGGAGCATGTCAGGACAAGCTGTGGTCTGGCCAGGAAAAAAAGGAATGAAATGTTTTTTCCCTCCCAAAAGAGCAGTGCTCATACAGAGAGCTTCCGAGCCTGAGAGAAAGAACACAGACATCTCAAAACGTAGATTTGAACAGAAAACTTATATGGCCCCTAGGAGTTTAGCTTCCGGTCCCTCAGACAGATCTGGTACTCATATCAGTCTTTATTGCCAAGTATAGATTAACAAAGCCAGCTGCTGCTATTGCACGTGTGAACCAGGCTGTCACTCAAGGCAGGCGAATGCTTCGTGGCTGTTGCTGGTACAGGCAGCTCTGGGCTGTGAGTGGGTATTTTCTATTTTGCCATTGGATGGATCATGCCCTTCCAGTTCTCCCTGCAGACCAGAAAGGGATGTTATAGAAGATTGCCTGCAGTTGCCCGTGCAGATGGCACGACCAGACAACGACAGTGGCCTCAGTGGCATTGCAACACAACCTCTTCCCAGCAGCAGGGAGGCAAAACCATCAGGTCCTGCCATCTACTCTTTTGTTAGATGGAAAGTGCAGAAAAGCTAGGGTAGACCTAGCTTTTCATTAGCCATTGGAGATGACAGTGAAACCCTCTCCCAGAACTGATGTTCATCACCAACGGCACCAATGTCAGCGGGGAAATCTTGTCCCCAGTACCTGAACCCTGCACACAAACACCACGAAAATATCCCTGTGAATGTGAAGAACTCTGTTCAGACCTTTTCTCTAGCTGTGCAGTGCATAAATCACAGCAGATTACACTGTTTCTCACTCTAGGATCAGTAGATCTAAAGACAGAGCAAAGAACTTCTCGGATGTGTAAGCATTCTTCAATATTTCTTTTTTAGAGGAAGCTCAGCAGAAAAGTAGTAGTACTGTGGTATTTTTTTTAAGTCCACAATCTTCAGAAAAACCACATAACAGAAAGTGGAATATTGTGAGCAGCCCACATAATTACTCGTGATAGATAACTGTATTAAAAATTAAACATAAATTATTGGAGGCATTACAGTGTTGGCACAAGATGAAAAAGGTGCTTCATATTACTGAAAGGTTTAGCTAACTGCCTGAAAGTTTGGCTCAATAGAAGAGAGACTAGCCTAGATAAATGGAAAGCATTTATTGTTTGAAATATGGATTTTAATATAGCACAGCACAACCCCAAAACATCAGTCCTTTTCAATATGGTTAAAGTAAGATGGATCTTGCAGATTAAAGTAGCCAGCAAGATGCTCTTTGGCAGTGAGAAGCAGGAGAATTAGAAAAGGAGTCTCTTGGAGCCACTCCATGTCTTTGGAGGAGGATTCTTCACCTCTTCTAATAGGGCTCCCCAGAGTCCTGCCCATCTGCTTAATATTTGAGTACTGGGGCACACAGATGGCCTTGGCACGTGAATGACCATTCTGCTCCTGAGGACATGCAAATATCAGATAAAGGGGGAAAAAGTCCTGTGTTAGGACTAAAGCAAAGCTCACTTCAACTGGCCAAGCAGATCTACAGCTTCCGCAGACTGGATGAGGATGCTGGCAAAGCACACATTTTTCCATGATTTTACACAATTCTGTCACTGATCTAGAAAATCCTGGAGCCACACATCACAACAGTATTTTATGAAGGGCTGATTCCTTTCTGTATTTGGCATTGCACCTTTTAGCAGTGTAGACATCCACATGTTCTGTTTTACTAAATATTTTATTTTTCCATAATGTTTTGTAGGTTTTAAATATTCATAAGAGTTTTATTTCTTAGAATTTCATTTCCAGATCTGTCATCAGTGACCAACTTAGAATTTTAAAAGTAGTTGAAACCTGCAAATTCCTGGACAATCTTCAGATTGAATCCAGCCTCTGACAACAATGTGATCCTAAGAATATTGCTGATCAGTTTTGAAACAGTACTGCTAAATTGTTCATTGAAAGTGGTAAAGACGAGCGGATTAACTTCTGTACTAAAATCTCTGCTCAATAGGGATTACAGAGGAAGATTTAGCTGCAGCTGCTGACTAGTAAAAGAAAGAGTGGGAAAGGTGTAGTGTTACTTTCACAAACAATTAATTTAAGTATTCAAGAGGTCCCACTGTTTCAAAGTCCTTCAATGATCAGAGAATTTAAAATATTTGTAAATCTGAAAATGATCTTGTGATTTTTAATACAACAACAACAACAAAAAATACAGAAAATTTGGATCAAGTGATATTTAATAATATTTAGTCTTTTATATTCCTCTGGTATAAAAAAATTGTCCCACAAAATGAAGGAGAATGCAAGAACACTGTTACTCCAAAAATCCATTGCAGTTTTGTTAGCTCTCTCAGATAAGAGCTATCATTTTGCTCTGGGTTTGCACAGATCCCTGCTCAGTTTTCTAGAACAAAGGTAGGTAGGGACTGTAACGTTGATAACTATTCCAAAGTAGAAAACTAATTAATTTTCCACTGCAGGACAAAAATAGGAGGTTTTGTCTCCAAGCTATTAGGTGATTTTTACTATTCTTATTAGGAAAGTTTTATAGAGAAATGAGATGTTGTGGAAAAAAAAAAAAAGGTATATGTTCACAAACTGTTCAAATACAGTGACTGGGACTCTGGAGCTAAATTTTATCCCATTAACATGACGTTTTTACCTCTCCTGCTCCTGGCAGTCAGATTCCTCAAGTACCTGACACCTTGCCACAGACCAGGGGCTCCACTGCCTGGCTTTTCTCTACAGCTTCGCTCTCTCCTTATCATCATCAGCACCACCATGATGTAACCAAACAGTATGTCAGGTGTCATGTGCAGATCAGCCAAGGAGCTGAATATGCTGTTTATTTGAGTGTATAAACATTTGTCTAGCAAACTGGGACAGTGAGCTCACTCGTACCAGACATGTCATTTGTTCCTCGTCATTTATCCTGTTACTCATGCAAGCGTGACTCAGATGTTGTCAGAGAAAAAAATTAAGATGTGAAACGGTATGTCTCATCTTTCAGAAAAGACCCTTTCAAAGAGGAAAGCCCGGGCAGCAGCCCTGAGGAACTTTATTCCTCATTATCTATGGAGGAACCAATGGCGCTGATGATGCATTCATGGAAAATCTGTTATGATAATACCCCAAGAAAAACTCCTTCCTCAGTAGACGGTGCAAGCCTAAAATAGCAAGAAACTCCTTCAGAAACTCCAGACGGGTCTTACTCACTTGAGAAACACTGAGGAGAAGCCGCTCTGCACCCAGCTGCAGGTTACATGACTTGAGGCTGTGTTTGCCAAGCCCAGCCCTTGGGCTAAGGACTTCCACATGGCACAGCAGGAACACAGCCAAAACCAGGCGAAAGCCAAAGGGTTTTCCTCCAGCTGGTGTCAGATGGAGGGTCCGAAGGAGGCTCTCTCCAAGCTTTCCTAGTTTATAAACAAAACCAAAAGCACAACACATCATCTGAAGGATTCAAGCTACTTTTTCAGCCACTCTGTCCTTCTTCCCATGACAAAGATATGAGTCCTCATCCATGGTGTCACTGCAGATAAATAAGACCATATAGAGTATATCAATTTCCAATGTACCCCAATCAAAAGAGTTTGCTGACCCTTACTACTTGGCACCGATTGCTGTTCATCTGATTAATTATCACGTATTTGTCTAACCATCATCCTTTGAAAAGGCATGAAAAATATATGTCTCTGTTTTCAGGAGGCGCTAACTTGTATGGGTCGTCCAAGAAAGGAACTTTGTCTCTTCCCCAGATCTGGTACTGGCACAGGGCAATGAAGAAGCGCTGTAAACTCTCCCTCCCCTCCAGCTTATTGGGCTAATTCAGCCCTTGTCTCAGACTAGACCAAGTCCAAAGGTGCTGTGAGTTGCACCCTTGGTTCTCGTGACCTGAGCCTTGCCTCCATGGCCAGGAGAAGGAGACCAGCCTTTCTGTGCCTTTCTATCTGCTGCCTTTCTCCTGCAAACCACCTGCAGGTTACACTCTGCTCCCTGCAAAGCATCCCAAGAACTGGAGGGAGCACAGAAGAGTGAGAACATGCCTCACACTCTCCATCTCAGTGAAGAAGACTTTGGGGGCCCCTCGGCGACTGTGTTAGCCCATAATTGTGCTGTATCTATCCCATAGATTTCGGAAAAAAAATGTTAGCCACCACAAAATAGACTTAATAAAACTCTTTTACTGTCTACATAATGCAATGAACATTTTAAGCTGAGTTTTGGCATTTTTTTCTCTTTCCCATCTTCTCAAGAGGGGTGTGTGCTGCAAGATGATAAGCTGAATTCTCTATATCTAATCACACAATATGTTTCCACTTTAGCTTGGGACCTGGACAGGACAAAAAGGAGAGCAAAGCAAGGAGTGAGAGTTACATGAAAAATGGTGAGATGATTAAAAATTTATAGAGGAGGGGATCCAAGTGCAGTAATGAAGCATTGCACAAAGGCAATGGAGTACTTAGCTCTAAAACCCTTTCTACATGCTATCTGGTTACCATCTTATCAACATGACACCCATTAGCGTCTGATAATAGTAACTAATCAGCTGTTCTGCCTGCCTTTATTTTCTTTCAGAAAAATATCTTCTTCAGTGTGCAGTCCCTCCCCACAACAATATCACTCACTAAATAATGCATAATATTGCAACCCTGTCACTCAGTCCTGATGTCACTTCCTGACAAGGTGATGCTATGTGCTCAGGACACTCAGAGCCCACATGGGTGCTACTCCCATCACAGACCTCAAAAGAAGACCTTTGTCATCAGAGGCAACCACCACCTCCTGTTATCACAGATAAGCTGAAGTTTTAGGCAGCACCTGGTTTAGCGCTGGGATATGCTTCTTGCAGCGGTAATGAGCCTTCGCAAAGGAGAGCAGCACCTGCGGGTTCAGTCCAGCAGCCAGAGAAATCCTTAGGTTCAAGTGGTCAGGGGTCTTGATCATGAACAATTTATGTAAATCACACATTTCACATTAAAATCAGTATTTTTAACCCAGGGCAAGAGACTGCCATCTGGCTGAGAAGTGGTATCTCTTTTATACACGCAAAACGTGAGACTCCACAGGGGTCTTTTGACATATGTCAGCGATGGTTTCCAGCTATAAATAGAACTTGACTGTTTTGTTTATTTTGTGGTTGAAGCTTTGAATTGCTACACTGGGACGTGGGATTCAAGGCTGCCTACCCAGAACGGCCGCAGACTTCCCATGTGATTAAGACAAGTCATTTCTTCTCTCTTTCATTTCCCCATCCATAAAATGCTAGAGATAAAAGCTGTATAAATAATTTACTTTTAACTCAGAAGCGACCTATAAGGCTAAGCATGAAACAAGACCCTCGTGCTTAAGTTTTCCCTGAAAATTTTAAAACATCACTTTCCCACTGAAAAAGATCAGAAAAATTAAATGCATTTTGTTTTAGGAGGTTTTAGTTGCATTTGGTATTTTGCCTCTTTTAAATTAATCCTAGATGAGCTTTGAAGAAAAAAAAAAAATCAGAATGAAAGTTACAAACAGTTTCACTATCAAAATTAGGGACTTTTTGACCGAAACCCTTGTAATCATGTGACATGGATGTACACATAGTTTTAGTGGATTTAATTCAGTAGATTTTTGCAAATATGACTTTGACTGAAAAAAAAACCTATGCAATTTAATGCTCCCTTTCTATTGCTTGTCTATTTAGATTGTGCATTATTCAGGGAAAAATACTCTAAACCATACTATAATTAATACTAAGGCTCTCTAGGTATACAGATATTGAATGGACTCTAAGTACTATTTTACTATCAAGAAAAATATAAATCAAGGCTGTTCAAGGATTCAAACTCATACTCAAGATCCTTGTAGGCAGCAATACATTCTCTTATTAACCGTTTCAGTACAACCAAACACAACTCATCAATTTTCAGCAAAGTCCTGACACATGGAAACAGCCTTTAAAAAAGCCGGTTACCATTGAAAATGTTCTTCAGATCTTTGGTCTTGTAAGGTGCTGGATATTCCCAGGGGACTGGAGCAGGAGGTGGTAGGAGTTCATGGTCTCTTTTAGGACAAACAAATTCAGGAACAGCAGTGACTCCAAGGGTGAAACTGGTGCTTGCTGACTAGGCAATGACCTCCATGCACAGCCTCAAAAATTGCACAGAGGAAATGAGATAATATGCACAAATATATGTGCTTCTAGTTTGAGCCTGAGGATGTGGTTTCATCACCTTCTTCTCTTCCAAATGGAGAAGAGTGCATTTTGTATCATCCCAAGTATTACCACAGGCAGATTGCCAGAAATTATGCTGGAGCATTGAAAACACTGATTGAGTCACTCTGGGACATCCTTTCCCTTGAAATACGAGGAAGCTCAGCATCTCTGGTTTCTGACGTGCCACTGCTCCAGTTTCACCACCTCTAAGGGGGAGGTAAAAGCAGGAGGTTGTGAGAATTCATTCAGTTGCATGATAAAAATAGACGACAAATAATAAACAGTACCAAACTGCAAGTGTGATGGTATCATTATTTCCTAGACAGTATTTCCAGAAATAATGCCACACAGAGAGGTTATTAGGCACATTCCTTTGCTACTACGATGTAGCAGGCATTTTGACAATGATGCAAATGCTCCCCACTAATGACTTAGACGTGCACAGTAAGAGACAGCAGCGGTGGGATTCATTGAGGCTCGTGTCCAGACTCCCTTTACACTCAATGAAACTCTACGTTTCTAAGGCACAGTTCATCTTACCTTACAGTCCATCTATTTTAGGCATGAGTGTTAAAGCAAGAGGAACGGCACTCTGACAAGGCTCCTTTCTTCTCGGTGACTACAAAGGGGCCCTCATAGGAGTATGCATGTCTACATTGTAGACCCCAGTAAGAGGTTTAAATCCTACCCTACCCAAATCCTACCCACTCACTACGGTGAGTTCCTACTAATAAGCATATTTCCTTACCCACAAGCACAATGACCATATCAAAGGGGAAAAAAGACACTTTCTAAATAAAATTGAGGCTCATATTTTGAGAATCAACCCTTCTGGTTTCATAGCTCAGTCATCTGCATAATATATGAAGCCATGGACAAAACCTGTTGTCTAAATTGTAATAGGGATCAAAAGGCCACTGTGTCACCTCCATCATACGGTCTTATCTTTTTTACTAAAGAACTGCATGGTTTCAGAGGAAGAAAATGCTAGTGAATTGATTACAATAACCAGTGTGGAAATTTAAATAATGATGGAGGATAAAAGGGAAAAAACTAATTTAAAATCATCCCTCCAGTGAGGTTTTTAGTTAGACATAATTTCAATCCAAACTTTTAACATTAGCTGTATGAATTAACTTATAGTAGAATTACTGTTTATCCTCTAAAATATATTCTGTCTTACTTCTATAACTGGTACTTGTCTATAAATATCAATTTGATAACAAGAAAACACAACAAAAACCATCAGCACTATGGTCAGTTGGCTCTCTCCAAACACTGCTTGAATTCAGCAATAGACATTAAGGCATTGAGGGATTTTGCTTTATTCCTCTTATCTCATTGAATATTTCATGCCCAGACCCAATGACCAGCCTGTGAATAGGGCTAGGCAGGGGGCTAGGCACCTTTCACCCTCCCAGCCTGGACCTCACAAAAGTGGCAGTTTGCCACATATGAGCTGCAGAGCCAAATCTAACACCTCCAGCCTGAGAACAACCTCTTGCCATATGAGTTCTGCATGCACCTTGACAAACTCAACTATTTTTGAAGGTCCCTTCCAATCCTAACCATTCTATGATTCTATGATTTTACTGACATTCCCATAACAGTTGTAACACAGGCTGGACCCACAGATAGTGAAGATTATTTTCACAAAGTCAATCCTTGCGAGTGCAGGAGGAGCTTGTTTTCAAACTCATGACTCATCACGCAAGCCTGGAAAGTTTGTCGTTCTGTAGATATAATCACTCTTCTCTCCATTTTTAAAATATTCATTTACAGAAAATGAAAATCTTTTATGTTTCTGGTTAGGATAAGCAAAATACACTTTGGCAATATTCATATCTCATGGTCAATACTTTACCACACTGTATGTTGGTGGCAATCCGCTAGAACACCTCACCAAATAAAAGGAAAAAATCTTCGCAGACATACAGGCTGTTCATACCACCAAGGATTAGCTGATAATCACTGACTACACTACACAGCTATTCATGCCATGCATATTGCTGTCACTCCGTCATCTTCAGTGAAGGAGCGCTGTTTTAAACAAAGCCAGAGCTGAATTCTAGGCTTGCGACATCATCCAGAGGCACTCGTTTGCAAGGGGGTCGCATGTGTTTACACCACAGAGTAAAAATCAGCCTGGGAAGGAGCTGGAGTGCCAGGGCTATACTAGCCCGTATTACTTAAATTGCCTCACTCTCTGGCTCTCCTTTGACAGCCCTAGCAAGCTCTCTCAAAGCCAAAGCTGCTGCCAAAGGATGGTCAGACCTCATCAGCGTGAATACAGCCAACCCACTTGACTTGGCCTCGGCATCAGAGACCTGTCTGTCCCCAGCATACCTAATGAGGACATGGAAAAGACAGTGGCTGATGAACTGAATTATCTCTCTTTAGCAAACCCGCATGGCAACAAAGCACAGAGCAAATGATTATGTAGTAAAAATCACATTGATCCTGTCCCATCCTCTCCTCCACATCCAACTGTTAGATCTAAGTTTAATTTAGGATATGAGTGTCTGCAGAGGATGACAGAAGTGCTTCCTCTTTTGTAGGCAACGAGGAGATCTGTGAACAGCTCCACTATTCCCTACGTTCCACTCAGGAAATTTATCTTATTTTGCAATAGGGACAGAAAAACCACATGCTTTAAGAGCTTTCCTAAACTGCAGTTCCTGTGCCTCCATCTGTCTGAGATGAAATAAATCGGGAGTAGTAATCATGACTGGGCAGTCACTTGATTACCCAGACATGTGACAAGACAAAAGTAGAACAGGACAAATGCTGGTAAAAGAAGCTTTCATGAATATAAAGTCCATAGTCCAGTTCTGCTCACGCAGATTTTGGTTTCACTGCCGATAAATATTCTAGCAGGGATCTTCACACGCAGGCAAATATTTCCCAAACACCACAGTTGGAAAGAATAGCACAGAAGGTTTTTTTAGAGCAAATTTCAAATCCCTATGTGAGACGAACATGATTCCAGTCTTGCTTGGTCAATGAAGGGCGAGATACCCATAGGCTGCAACGTGAAAAGAAAGCACATAAGGCTCTAGGGCAGATGTCCCAATAGAATCATAGAATCATAGAATATCTCGAGTTGGAAGGGATGCATAAGGATCATCGAATCCAACTCCTATTTTCATGAGGCTGCTTTTGAGCAACCTACAAGCTAAGAAGAAATTATTGGACAAAAAAATCTGCAAGCAATGGATAGCTTTAAGAAAAATCTTGATCAGTTTGCAAGTATTTCATAAACCAAAGCAACAACCATGGACAGATTATAAAGTCTGGTATTTGGAGTGTGCAGGGGAAAAGCCAGGGAAGAGGTACTGCTGAAACTGAATATGAGAGTTGGATAGAAAACAGAAAGTGATGGCCTGCCTACTTTCTTACTGAGAAGTGGTGATAGCATCCATGTAAAAGGAACAGCTGTGTGAGTAGCAGCAACACCCTCATCATTTTTTTTCTCTGTCTGAAGTACCCTGGCAAGAGCATTCAGGTCAGGCTCCAGGTGAGGCCACATCAGCACCCCATTGCCAGCTTCCCAGATCCAGCTGGCAGGTAGCCCAGGAGCCATCCACGGGGCCAAAATGTGATGTGAGAGTGGGAGAAAGTACAGAGTGCCCCAGATATGGCCTCTCCACAGCCTTCTCCATCTGAATCACTGGGCCATGGAGAAGTACCCACATCAGCCGAGGGACTTGACCTTTTGACAGGGAAGAAAGGGTAGACAGAAGCCCGGAAGGGGCTTAGCGTTAGAAAGTTGAGCAAAGAGCAAAAGGAAGTAGAGCTGAAACTCTAGAGACCTGAAAAAAAGAGAGGAGTACATCCAACCCTGGATACAGAATGAGTCTTGGAGAAGGAAAACTCAGAGCCTAAAGATGCCTGCTGAAGGACTCATCTATCACAAAATGGACTGTCCAGCCAAGTAAGTATTAAGTCTGAGACTTTTCTTGTATCTTTATCTTTTTAGGCCAAAAAATCTC
Source organism: Tetrax tetrax (assembly GCA_009806455.1). NCBI lineage: Eukaryota > Metazoa > Chordata > Aves > Otidiformes > Otididae > Tetrax > Tetrax tetrax. The sequence goes on from WHYT01016375.1 coordinate 464,641, forward strand.
AGCTATTTAGAAAAACATGTTTTTGTATAGTTTCCAAACACTTCCTTTGAAAAATAGTTGCCATTTTATAAGTCCAAAAGTTCTAAAATACTTCCCCAAAAGCTTTATTTTTACAGTTCATAGACTCTCCTCTCACAAATCCGTTTGTGGAAATCTTTTGTAAATTAATATATTTAGCAGGGTGTAACTGACAAATGTTAAGCATTTCAATTCCTCCAAAGTGATTTTTGCACTCATGATTTTAATTAGAAGCCATGCCAGGTTCAGGTGGAGGCAATCCTTTTTTACCATGCTTGATTATCTACAGTGTATGTAGCACTTCTCTGTGACATCATAAGAAAATCCAGGTTGGAGGGTTAATCCGTTCTCTTCAAGAAATCATAGCCAGACTTAAGGCTACTGAAATATGTGGCCTCTCTCACAAATGCAGACTCGAGAGTTGAAGGCCACAAGAAGGTAAGATGCTCACATCTTGAGTTTCACACACTTCATGAGTTTTCTCCTTCCTGACTTGATCTGTGCCAGATCACATCTCACATATTCTTTAGTTGAGCGCAGAGACCCCATGGGCCACCTTGTACCATTTGCTTGTTCATGTTTGGCACAGCCTGCTGATTTAATAGGGAACCAGAGAGGGTCGCCACTCTAGTGCTATGCACAAATGCTTTTCTAGATAATCTTACCACCAATAGAGCACCAGATGGCAAAATTAGGACTGCAGAAGACATTTCTTTGTGAAGCTCAATAAAATGCCTTTTATTTTCTGAATCGTCCCTCCTTGCCTTCATTTCCTGCCTCCTTCAGAATACAGCCTGGTTTGTTTGCTTTTCAGTGAATGGGGGAAGGGAGTGGGAATGGGAGAAGGGAATTAATTTCTGTTTACTAGGTTTGATTTGATGGTGTTTCCACAATTAATATCCTTAAGAAATTTCTTTTTTTCCTGAGGCAGATACAGTGAGGAAAACTGCTTTGTTTGGGGAAATGCAGGGTAAGAAAATTCAGAAAAGTGCTTTCCCTGGCCAAGCATTATAGGAAAAAAAATAGAGAATGAAAACCAAAGTACTGAAAAAATGAAGTTCCCTTTGTTTACATATAGAAGCATAAAAATAAATATGCCAATGGGGAACATTTTCTATAACACACAGGAGGAGAAATTGCTGGAGAAGTGGCTGGTGCCAAGCAGTACTCTACGCTTGATTTGTCATCAGGGTCCTGGCAGCAGCCCTCAAAAAAATACAGTGCATGTTTGTAAGCATTCAACACCCTCCTTGGGAGACCCTCTTTCTTCAGACTGCTCTCCAGGCTGTGTTCAGCACCCAACACATACCACAAGTGCAATATCTGCTTCTTATCTACTGCAGAGAGGTTACTTGTTTCTGTGTAGGTAACTTTCCTAAGGAAAATTAGCAGAGAGCATGATGAGAGACCCTAAGCACCTCTCGAAGAAGCCAGGCTGTAGGAGTAAAACCACACAAAACTGTGCATCCTCTGCCACAGAAGTAGCATAACTTAAGGAAAAATATAGTGTAGCAAAGTGTTCAAACAGATTAAAGTCAAGACTAACACCAATACACAACAAATAGAAAGCTAAGATGTCCATAAACATCTCCTAGGAGGGTACCCGCAAAGTCACGACACAGGAATATGGTTGAAATTAGATCATTTTGTAGGCAGTATGGGTGCTAACAAAACCTAAATGGTAGGGTGCTCAGATAAGGTAGTTTTGATGGGTATGCTTTAAAAAAATGTCATGTCTTTAATCTTGTGAGACTGGTGTTATCTAGGGCTGTTGATCACAAGCTACCTAACTCCCACTGCCTAAAGAGACTTCTTCCCAAGAAAAGAGCTTTTTTTTTTTTTAAGCTCTGTGTATGCTTTGTATTTTCTCATATTTGGAAATGGAAACATAAGAAGGTGCTTTCTCTATCCTGCCCAGGATGCTCTAACTGAGGAATAGTCCAGGCTGATCCCAAATGTCAGAAGTAAAGTTCTTACATCATTTTATATACTGAAATAAACACACTTCTCAGCTTCCACAGAGAGTGTAGGTGAGCTAAGCCGACAGAAATGTTCTCTGTGTGTTGTAGACCTTCCTTTGGGAATGTCCTTCTAGGCTTGTATGAAATGGGAGGGTAGAGGATATTGCCTTAAACCTGACCACTTTTTGACAAGCCGATCCTGTACTTAACAGAAGCTTGGTAAGTGAAAGAAGCACCATTACCTCAAGTGGTAATGACAGCTGAAATTGATCTATTATGAGCCCTACAAATTTGAACAGTTATACTCAATGCTATTAAAATGTATGGAAGCTCTTTGTCTTCAATTATTAAATGGAGTAATTTATGAAACCTAATCTCAATAACCTCACTGTCCTACTGGCCATCCCCAATGAAGGGAAGAGTATTGATCTTCTCTTAAAGGGGGAAAGAAGAGGATCAGGCCTGTTAACCCCTTGCTGCAGGAGAAAGTAGTTCATTCGTGGTTTCTTTCCCCACGGAGGTCATGTCCTTCTTTCATTTCTGGGGTCAGGTTTCAGTCTGACAAGTGGTAATTGATTCCGCTGCTGGTTAGGCTGAGGGTAAGTGGGAGATGAAGTTTCAGTGAAAACAAATAGCGCTTCACAGGTCTGACCTTTCCTCTTTAAGCTTTTGTTGTGGTTTACTGGGGATGTGCAGTTTAAAGATTCTAAACCAACGGTGTCTATCGCACGAAGTTTCAGATAGTCGCTCCCAAGCTTTTGGCTGGGAGTTAAAGCTGGCTTTTGTCTTTGGGTCTGCTGGCAATCTAGCCTAGAAAGTGTTTTTTTTTCATCTTCTTTCCCATGACTTTGCGTAAGACATGAGAACCCAGTCCAGCAGTAGCCATGACATTGTGCCAACAGGCTGAGGTTCACAGCTTAGGGTTTCAGCATTCAGCAGCACTGTTATGAGACAAAACATCTATTAAAATACAAAGCCAGTCACTGCTGCTCAAATCAAGACATCCAAGGAGATGGCAAATCTCTACCACTTCCTTTCCTGCTACAGCCCTCTCCTTCTACCAACACAGCAGACAAATTGCATCTTGTACGCGTAGCTACTTTTGCTGCCTTGTGTACCTAATTTACTCTGTCATTTAAGCCAGCTCTGAAGCAGGTCTCTGTTGCTTACTGTGCACTTCTGCAATATATACACATCTTGTCAAAGATCCCTGCTGGAAAACGGCACTGAATTGCAGGACAGTGATTTCAGCTACACCCAGTTAATGAGAAACACTCTAAGTCAAAAAGCAAAAAGCATCTTGACCTGCTTGTGAATCTTTATTCCATATAAAGCAGAAAGGAAAATAGCCTTGGGGGCTCCATTCAAATGCTTCCAGTTAGGGATAACATTTCTCAAAAGTAAACCTCTTTATTTACAAGCGTGTTGTTATTGCCAAAGACAGTCTTTATTTTAAGGTGTTCTCAGAAGAGTGCACATGACTCACGTCTTAGTAGAAGTAACCAAAATTTTGCAACCCATATGTTTTGCCAAAAGTAACAACGCATTTGCAAGGGGAAAGGTTTATCGAATCTCTTTTTTTTTGCTCCTTCCCTAAAGTGTTCCGAATTGCCGAGATACCCCTGACAGTCCTCCTCTGCCACCTACAATTTTCTCTTCAGTCCCAGAGCAGCCATCGTTCCCAGTAGCACCGACTCCTCCTTCGTCAGGGCTGCAACCCACTCGGTGCTGCTGCCATCCCTCCATCCTTTTGCCCAGTGACACAAGGAGTGAGAGCCAGTTCAGATAAATCTGGGACCATCTGCACATCAGGCTTCCCAGCCCCTCAGCCAAACAAACGCACTCAGCCCTCCTCAGCAGTCACGGCCCTGCCATGAGCATGCCTGCCAGGCAGGATCAAAGCCATGTGGGAAGAGGTGATGAAGGACATGGTTTTGGGAAGCCAGCTAGTGGGTGAGCCTTGCCTTTCAAACAGGAATATAAAATGCCAAAGTCAGCACGCCGATGCCAGGGAGGCTAGTGGACGTGCTGCAGAGTGACGGTGCAGCAGGAGCAGGAGCATTCAGGGTCCGTGCACCTGGGGTTTCCTCTGCTGCTGTCTGCCAGCTGCGGTGGCCATGGTTCTCCACAGCTTTGCACCATCAATCCTCTGAGGCCAGGCCTTGCCATCTACAGCTGCACATCATTAACCCCTCTAGTGCCCCCAGAGGTAGATGTCTTTAGAAACTTGCTTTCTCTGTGGTAGCTTGCAGCGTGCTTCCAGACCTCAGTATGCAGCCTCTAGCTCTTTTGTTCTGCAACTGAGGAGCTTCCCAAAGGAGCTTCAATATGCTGAATACTCGTTTTGGGTTCTATACTGCCACTTTGCTCCTAGCCAAGGGCAAAAATATTCAGTACTTCTGCTTTCAGGGATTTCTCCTCATTTCTCATTAACATTTTTCATTTACTGTACATGACAGGCCACAGACCCATGGTTGCCTGCTCTGTTATAAGACTAAACTAGGGAAAAATATCCTACTTTTTTTGCCAATATGTCTTGAAAGAAAGGTCAGATAACTGACTGCCTGTGCAATAATCTACCCAGAAGCAAACCCAGACCCATTACATATTGCTTTGTTTGCTATGTGGAAGGACAATATGCTTCAGTCACCAGTGTTATGGATGGTATATCCACCAGCCCCCACCTCCCACCCCTTAGCAACAGTGCTCTCCTACTGGGACCAAAGCTGCACTTCGGGACACCTTCCCATGTGGCCATCTCTGCCCAAGCATGGTGGTCTTGAGGGAGGGCAGCGGATGAGTGATGCTAAAAATGAGATTTACCACAAAACTTCCACATGGGGCATGTGGAGTGGTGAAGGAGCAGCAGCTGTGGGAGGCTGTGCCGTGGGAAGGTGGTCCTTCCAGCTACCTGGCGAGAGCAAAGACCAGGGCCCATCTGCTGGGGGTGCTGGTCCTCATTTTGGCCCAAAATATTCATATTATAATATTATGATTTGAACTGATTGTCAGGAGAGATTGGAAAAAGAAGCAGGAAGATTGCAAGACTCCTTACATGTTAAAGTAATCATAATCAATTAGAGCAAAAGAAAGTAAATCTCTCCTTTAATCTGGGCAAAACCATTCCATAAACACTGGAACACTTCTGAATTGTGCGATTGGGGCAATAATTTTTATTTAAAAGGTCTGTATTTAAAATGTATTAGAGAAAGTGTACCAGCACATGCAAATACAGTAAAATGCATAAGATGAGAGAAAATGACAAGAACCTTAAATCACAAGATGATCCAAATTGTGCATCCAGATGTGCCGAAGATCTTTTAGACTAATAAAATCTGTGACATTGTATATATTACACAAAAGCTTTTATATTTGAAGGAAAGGAAATCAAGGACATTCAGAAAAGGATAGTCATAATTGCTCAGGTCAAATTCTGATCTATTTCAGCACAGGTAGGGCTAAAGCTAACCCAGGAAATATTTAAACATTTTCTGTAGTAGCCATGAATACCATGAGATATATATATATGTAATTTAAATAAGGAGCACAAATTTTTCCAATTTAATTGGATTGCTAAAAAAAAAAACAAAATAATATACAGATGTAATAGAAAACATTTCTGAAAAGGAAATTCATGTTACAAAAAACACTTGACTAGTTATAAAGTAATGCAGCTTTGAAAGGAAGTACTTTGATTGCATTTTTACTCCTCTGAGAAGTCAGATGTTTGGAAATACCCAAGATTTTTAAAAAATATTTCCTGCTGTGCACATAAAAACAGATTGCAAACTCAGGAACTAGGGTCTGATTCTTATCTTTCTTTTTTTGTTTTTTCTTTTTTTTCACTCAAGTGAACCACCTGTGTCTCACAAGAGTAACTCCACGAACTAGGATGGAGATATTTCTGATTTTCATAGATGAGAAGCCTAGGAGAGAATTCACTGAATAAGGCTGGTAATATGAGTTGTATTTGTCTACTTCCCTGTCACAACTGTGTTGAAAATAGTGCAACCATGTCAGTGTTTAAATTCAGCAACATAATGCCAGCTATTTGCAACGGGCATTCTAAAGTAGAGGGGTATATATACTAATAAGCTTTTTATATATTTATAAACTGGATTTTTTCCCCACTTATCTTAAAAATAAAGGAAAAACTTTATTCCGTATTCTCTCACCAACCCAAATAGGAAGGAAAGTGATGCCTGTGTTGATGTCTCGTGAGTTACCTTGGCTTCACATCAGTATCACTGTGAGAAGAATTTATTACTATGAGCAGCAAGGAAGTGCAGACAAGTAGAGAGGAATAAAGGCAGGCATTGATATGTTCTCAGTTTTGTATTGATATTTGTCAGGCACTATCCTTCAGGCTTAAGTTAAAGGAGCAAAAGCCATGTTGTGTGTGGTGTGTTGTCTTGTAGTTGAGGATCTTCCAGCCAATTGGAACTGTGTCAGGCTGAGGAAACACAGCACTATTGTCTGAGCATGAAATGGTCTATATCCTCAAGAAAACTTTAGAAAAGGCTGTTTAGCTACCTCATCCCAACCCACTAGCTGTATACACCATCAAAATTAATTAACATTGCATGCTCCTTTTTTAAAGTATATCCTATCAATATACAAAGAAATAGAAGCAAGAGCATTTGCCAAACAAGCTGGCCTGAGCCATGCTCCCAAGGAGAAATGTAAGAAAATAAACTGTCAGGTGATGTCATGTAGTTATTGGCACTGACATGCTCAGGGTGGGAATGATTTGGCTTGTGATGCCATGCCCTGATGTTTGTGACCAAGTTAAGCTGTTCACCTGTGGGAATAACATCCTTGAGCCACATCCAACTCAGCCCTGGGCTCCGCTCAGGTGACAAAAGGGCTGGTCCACACCAATAGCTGGCTTGCAGGCACTTCCACCGCTGCTTCCAGGTCTAATAAATTATCTTCTTCCCTGAGCCATGGAAAACAGAGGAGACCCACAGTACGGAGTATTTAGGCTACATTTCTGAAACTCACTGTATATCTCCTTGCCCTTGCATCTGCCCTGATGGCCAGGAGCAGGCTCTGCCCAAGCTCTGCCTTAGTCAGGGAGAGATGGGAACAAGCAAATCTGTCATAGTCGTTCTTACCAGTTTTAAAATGCTGTTGCATTGCCAAAGTAAAGAAATGAAAAGCTGGGCCCAAGAACAACGTTGAATGGTTTAGAATGTACCTCTAGGACAACAGTAATTAATATTCTGAAACTGAAAATGGAAAGGTCATTCATCATCTTCAAAATTCAAGTACAACTTACAGCTGGAGCTTACAGTTTCACACTCACCCTCATATATTTCCTCACACAAGACCCCTTTTTTTAACAGCATCCCAGTTTACATGTTAGTTAAAAATTCTGGACTCTCTGAAACCAAAAGATCTTCATTGTCTTTGGTCAGTCTCTCCTTCCATTTCAGGCCTCAAAAAATTTATTTGAAATCTGGAAGTCTGGAAGAGGGAAATTAGTGAGAATTACAAGTCTGACAAATGCTCGGCTCAATAAAAGCATTGCATGCAAAATGTTCAGAGCCAAATGCTTCCTGCTTCTGCCTTACAGGCAAGGTGCATGTGATAAGGGAGCAAGAGAAAAGTCACTTCTGTGGAGGACAGCTAGCAGTGGACTTAATGTAGCCCCATGTGCTCTCTTCCAAAGTTGTAAGTGGCTAAATAGAGTGTCCCTCCCCATCAATAGCCATGCAGCCCAGAAGCGACATGTACAAACTCTCATGGCAAGTGGCTGAGAAGAAAGACTGAAAAAAATCTCCTCTGTGCAACATGATCCATCTCCTTCTACACACAAGTGGCATAGGAAAATGTCTTTCTTGGGCAGAAAGCCCGATATTACAAGCCCGAAGAAGATATTACAAAAAGTAATATCCAAAACCGCCTGACTGGAGTAAAGCAACTCTCACTAGGTGGAGTATGAGCCAGATTACAAAAATGTTCAGCTTTTACTTGGGTAAAAAAATAATAGGTCAGGACTCTAGCGATGAGTAATATTAACGTGTTGTGTGAGGAACCATTTTGGGAGAAGAAAACCTTCAACTGAATGTTTTCGTAAGTGCTGTTGTGTTCAGAGGAGTTCTGCAAACCTGAACCTTATTTGTATGTTTGAATGGAAGCTGAATTCTTTCAAAAATCTCATGGGTTTATGAGATCTACATAGTAAACAGTTTTAAAGAGAGGTACAGCCTTCTTTGCATTTTGTGTAGCACAGAGAAATCTACACACCCTAAAGACAGCAAACTAATGATACTGCAATAATAGAAATACTGAGATTTTGGTTGTTTATACACAGAGAAGAATATAAGATGCTGCATTATGACTAGCAGAAAAAGAAAAGAAAGAGAACATTATATGCATTTAAATCATTTTTTCTTGAGGAGGGAAAGTAAAAACATTGGAAAGCCTGAAGGATTCCAGGCAATTTATCACAATAATCTTTACAATGAAATCAACCTATTCTTCTACACTCCAGCAACAGATGACTGGCAGATAAAGGTATTTTAAAGAATCATAGAATCATAGAATCATAGAATGGTTACAGTTGGAAGGGACCTTCAAAGGTCATCTAGTCCAACCCCCCTGCAAGAAGCAGGGACATCCCTGACTAGATCAGGTTGCTCAGAGCCTCATCCAGCCTGGCCTTGAACGTTTCCAGGGATGGGGCATCCACCACCTCTCTGGGCAACCTGTGCCAGTGCTCTACAACTCTCATTGTAAAAAATTTATTCCTAATATCCAATCTAAATCTACCTCCCTCTATTTTAAAAACATTACCCCTCGTCCTATCACAACAGGCCCTACTGAACAGCCTGTCCCCATCTTCCCTGTAGGCCCCCTTGAGGTACTGGAAGACCACTGTCGGGTCTCCCTGGAGCCTCCTCTTCTCCAGGCTGAACAGCCCCAGCTCTCTCAGCCTGTCCTCACAGGAGAGGTGCTCCAGCCCTCTGATCATCTTCGTGGCCTTCCTCTGGACCTTCTCCAACTGGTCCATGTCCTTCTTATGCTGGGGGCTCCAGAACTGGACACAGTGCTCCAGGTGGGGAAGCAGAACTATGCAGCAGAAAGAAGCAGAGCTATGCAGAAGATAAAGTATTATTTAGTGGTCTTAAACCAATAGACATGGTTCATTTTCAAAGATGCTTAAATTTGGTGATAGACCATTTGAGAAGCTGGCATTTTCCTATTTATAAATAGCTTTGTTGCTTTGACTTTTTTCCTACTTCTGGGTACTGCATCAACTCCCATCGGGAAGGGGTTGTCTTTTTTATATCCTTCTTGGATGTTTATTCAGCATCTCATACCCTAGAACAGGGCATTGTCAATGAGGAACTTGAGTCTGACAAATAACATTTGCCCATCTGTTGCCAAGATCCAAGACACATGATGCCGCCCACGGGGGATCTGGCATTTCTTGCTCTTCCCTAGATAGCAAAAAGTGCAGTTTCGGGCTCTCACTGCTGCTCCCAGGCATGAACGCAGCAGGTCCAACAGAATTAATATCAAGAGAATTGGCAAAATGCTTCTTACTGAGTCAGTCTTAGTAAGATCACACAGCAAACCTCAGAACAAGTCGAGTAACCTGCCATCTGAAGGGCCAGTCATCTGTAATGCATCAGTTTCACTCATAAAGACAATTTTTATCTTTTCCATATCCAACATTAACCAAGTGAACAAAGTGCAGGAAGTCTTTCTTCAATAATGCGAAAGTTAAAAAGTAGCAACCCACCTGGCAAAGGGCATACGCTCCTTTACTGTATGTGAAAAGGGTGACAAGAAGCACCACTGTTTGCTCTGCGTAATTCAGCTTTTCAGAAATTCTTCCCAAAACAAGTTCTAAGTTTAACATATATCACACATATCCACATCTATCTGTTTATCTATAACTTGCAGTACATGGATCATTACAGTAGAACACATTTTACTAGAAATCTTTAGATGATGTGGTGTATAAAATTCTTACTTAACTACTATATAATGTAGAAAACCATAGTTTGCTGGTTAGGAGACACTTTCTTAATTTCCACAACAAATTTGGTTCTGATCACTAAAATTAGCAGCTCAACTTAACAACCAAAACGAGGCAGTGACTTCAGTTTGGCAAATCAGCTTGTCTTGCCTGCAGTGGTATTTTAACCAACACTGGCCACATTTATCTCAGTTAAGTGCATGCCATCCTTTACATGATTTTTGTTGAAGTGGTGGAACACCATCCACAAGTGCTCTCTCTGCAACGTTCCTGTACGGAAGTGTCACAGGAAGGGAGCAGGATGCACAATATTGGGGAAGGCTTAACTTTCTGATTATCAGCACCATTGCAACCCAGGAAGGGAGAAGGAGCATGTTATACCAAACACTTTCAGGTAAGCCAGAAAATGAAAGCTGAGTATGCAAAGGCCCTACCCAAAGCTTCTTGAAGCCAATGGGAAACACATCTGTTGATTTGGACAGAAAACTAAACATATCAAAACATTTTGGGTCAAACTTTTAAGAGGGGAGAATATTTTTTTAGCATTATTTGCACATTCATACTGATACTAATACAGGCAGTAGCTGTTTGATTTTCATGAACTCTCCAGTTTGCTCACCTGAAAGTTTACAGAAAGCATATTTCAGATATATGCAACAATGAATGAAGGCTCATTTATCAAAATATAACTCATTTCAAGTAGCAGGAGAATTAACTTCTGAAATCTGGATCATTGACTTCATAGCCTTAGAGTGATATGACTTGACCTAGCTTAGCTAACCAGCCACACAATTTAGGCAACATTTGTTCATGGAATAATTAAGCCAGTAATCTTCTGTAAAGACTCATCATTTTGTTTAAGGTGAATGTATATTGTACATATATGGCTAAAAATACAAAGCCAGTTGTGCCCAGACTGGCACAAAAAATGCCCTCCAGAGATGCCATGCTCTGAATATCTCAATTCAGCTTCCTTAGTCTATTGCTATGCTTTTTAACCTTTACTTTGTTTCAGAAACAAATCAAGGGAATCCCTTAAACTGATTTACACATGCAAAATTATTTTCTCTGCTAACTTATTCTATATGTTTATTCCCTTTGGAGGTGAACTATTTCCACCCGAACTCCTATTTTGCACATATTTTCACATTATATCCCAGAATTTTGCACATTTTTATTAATGTAAGTAACTTCTCTCTACCAAGTTAGTCAGCCTTATTCCAGATTTGATGATGTAGAACCTTTAGTTTGCTGGACAGGCAGTCATTTTATCAGTATCTTAGCTAACAATGAATTAAATACCAAAATGGTAGATCAATGTGTTCTGACTCAAACTGGGCTGGAAACCTTGAACTGTCAGGAACAAGAGAGGATCTACTCAAACACTTTCTAAGCAATGAAGAGCATTTGCTCTAAATCAATAGCTAGATTTCATTTTTAAAGGTTACTTATGGCTGAAAGCAATTCTTAAGATGTCATGGATCACGCCACTAATGTGTGCACCTATTTTTTCAGGATACAAATGTCTCTCTACTTTATTTTCCCACACATGGCAACAATTTTGGAGCAAAAGCACTGATGGGTGAAAGTACTGGAAGACCACTCTCTTCCTTCCTCTTCCACCATGTCTGTAACACAGCCATTGTCAAAAACAGCAGGTTTTTTTTTTATATAAAGGTAACTCTAAATACTATACACAAAGTTTTTTTCATGGACTTTGTATCTCAAGCTTCCTCATATTGCACAAATGATCGAAAAGCTTAACGTGTACGGGGGTGGGAATTCACACAGTAACTTTACCATGAAATCTCTCTCTCTCTCTCTCTCTCTCTCTCTCGTAACATTGGACCCCAGGGATAGATACAGTACAAAGTTTTCTTTGTCTTTACCTATTTGCTTTAAGAAAATCATGCTACACCCCAAGAAATGTCATATGAAAACACTTTTGCTGATCCCCTTCAGCATGAAATTACTGCTTGCATAAATCTGTGAATACTATGAAGTAGCAACAATAATTATTTTTCAGAATAAAATCTCAGTTCAGTGAATATACAACAATATCTGGTGACATAAAACCACACAGTTTTCTGACTACAATGCCTACCTAGATTTTTCTTCCTACGGATCATATAGCCTGGTTTTGTAAAATAACAAACCATTTTTAGGTGTTCCAATTTTTAAGTGCTCACATTAACAGACCTATCTAGGACTTTATTAAGAGTATGAATACTCAACACTTTCTAAACTTATATCATGCAACTGTGGACAAGACCATCTAATTGCAGTCTCTAATACACATCAAATGCTTGTTAGGATAGGGATACAAGGAGTTAGCACTGCTGGAAACTGTATCTTTTCTATTACAGGGAAAAACGGCTGTCCCCAATATTTTTATATTACACTATCTTAAAAATATTTTATTTTCCAGGAAAAACAAGACCAGCATAACAACTTTAAAATGTTTTGCAATCTTTGTATTTGTTTTAAAAGAAGATAAAAGTTATCATAGCATGACATATGAATTATAATGGGATTTTTGAGACACATTAAAGTAACTATTGAATTAATAAATAATGTTTTGTGGCGAAAGATTACTTCTGTCTGTGCTGGTCACTGAAACCTAATGAGTTTCAATGTCCAATGAAGAAAAGAAAAGAAAACAAAGGAAAAGAAATCTAGCTCATTCTGATGTTTTTGACAAGTTGTTAGCCCCTAGAAGCTAACAACTTGGACTAAACAGCACCTTGATAAATACAGAGAAGCCTCTGGTTTTTTTAACAGAGATTTCCTATTGGCATTACCTCAAGGAAATTCAGAAACAAAACCAGTGAGATATGTTAACATCGGCATTGCACTGTGTAAGGAGTACTGCTGATCCATTTTATAAACAGCCCACTTTTTTTCATGTCATATCTGAGTAGGAAATCCATGCACCAGGGACACCGGGAGTCTTTCTGTCAAATCATACTAACTCTCACTTCACAGGATCTTGACTTTTCCTCGCCTTAACCAAACAACTAACATTGAGTAGTGGTTAATAAGTCTCAGAATTACAGAATCATGTAGTAGATTATAAACACCAGTAGATCATACTCTAAAATTACATGCAAGCAGGCCAAGTTTCTAACAACAGTTCTCTCTGGAGAAACATCAACATAAACTCAGTTTGAGAATCTGAACTTGATTTTTCAGAATGTATTTTTCTAGGTTATTTTTCATCTCCAGTATTTCACTTTGTGTTCTGCCTTAAGAAGCAGATGTATGTTTTCTATGTTTTTCCAGTGACTCTTTCCCCAGTGAAGATTACCACACAAGCATCAAAACAACCAGAAAAATAAGAGCAGTGAATCACTAACAGTAGCAGTAGTAGACATCTGGGATGGATTTGAAAATGGAAAATGCAAGGAGCCATAGGAATATATGGGAGTTTTATAGAAAACCTTGTAGATGATGGCCAGACAGAAGGAACAGAGAGGGAGGTGGCGGTGCCATCACACCACTTGGTGATGGCAGTCTGGCAGGCGCAAAGGGAGGCATGGTAAGTCAGATTGGAGATGCAGACAGAAGCAAAGCTGCACAAGTTTTTGAAAGTGAGTGCAGCAGCTTGAGCAGAAAATTAATTTTTCCAATTCAGGGCTCTATCCAAATTTACCATTTCTGTGAAGGCTCATTTGCAGTTTGTTGATGTGTAAAAGGAAGAGGAGCATGTAGCTATCACACCACCTTGCAAAGGGAACAATATAAGATTTAACATAACCCAAATTCCAGACTTGGCAGCTCTTGATATCTCTGGTTTCAGACAGCTCTAGGGCAAGGTAAATATTTCAGAAACAGGCTAGAAAGTTCTGCATGCTGCTGTGTCTGCTTTTCTGCTACATAAATCACTTGAAAGAAGGTGAAAAGAATGAAGATCTGTTGACTACAATAAAGTTTTCATGATTTACACGTCCTGAAATTCTGGCTCGCTAACTTTTTCTTTCTTTTTTTTTCCCCTAGCTATTCATTTCCTAGCTAAGTATTCTTTACACAATTGGAGGATTAAGAAAATCTAAAAAGAGTCACCTCACTTTCAGTATCACAACTAAAGCTGTAGAAAAAGGAGTCTGGAACAGCCACAGTGGTAGTGCAAACCCGGATCCTGAGTGCGTTGTTGTCATGCATGCAAGTGGAAGTGGCCATGATCCACCACAATCTTTAGGAAGGTAGCAGGGATTACTCTCCTTTTCAAAGTGGCTCATAACAATCAGCAAAGCTCAAACACGACCAGAATCATCGATGTTTGAAAAATTTTGCAGAAGAGGTGCTATATTTTTTTTACCTGCCCAGTTCAGCCATTTTCTAGGGAAATACTGGGAGTCTTTCTATTGCCTTAATAGGGGATGAATCATGGCTTATTTAAACATATTTAATCCCCAGAGTTTTCATTCATCTTCTGATTTCTTTGACCTCACTAATTCTGAGAAGAAGTCATCTGCTAAAATACTACCCAAAGAACTATGTGTAGTAATGTCTTCAGCAAGCTCCTCCGTTGCTAGCCCAACAGCACTTCCATTGACTGTGATTGATGCAAGATCCTGAGAAGTTTACAAACTCAATGAATTTCAATAAGTTTACAGTACTCGCTTCCTTTAGGGTCCTTTGAACCTCTCAGATGCAAGGTTTGTAGTCTTACCATTTAATTTTACAAGCCATACTTTGAGTAAAGGAACTAGTAAAGCATAGTTTCTTATAGATGTTTGTCCTCCATTCCTACAGCTCCCTGCAGTTTCTCATTGCATTTACTCTATTTCTTGACTTTACTCCTTCTTCCGCACTTGTAACTTCCCTCCATGCCAGTAGACCTTAAATTCATCTGCTCTCCCCAAGATGTAATTACTGTCTGACAACAGCATGGCAGGGCTGTAGCCTGAACCGTACTGACTGGGGAGCTGGCAATCCAAGCAGAGCGTGTAACAATGGAGTCTGCGCTGTGGCCTTCCTCTCAGTGGTGGCATTAAAACAGATGTCTCTCCTCCTCTCAACCTTAAATTTTCACAAATATCTACAGAACATCTTCTGTTTGACATGTTAAATTCCTCCATGAATTTAGGTGAAACTTGCCCAATTTTAAGGCAGTGCTGTGGCTTAACCAAAACCAATAAGGGCAGACAAATAGTACAGTTCCAGGAGCTGTCCTTGAGAAAGAAATCCAGAAAATAGAAATATGGCAACAATTTCTTGTTACAGAGGCGGTTTACATTTAGCTAATCAAATCATGATACCTTTTGCAGCCTCAGGTTAGTATTAAATACAGAACATCTCAATATTTCCCCATGTTTCTAAACACTAATTGCGAAGTTCATGTTTGTTATAATTTTAATACTTTTCTTTAATTGCAAATGCTTGACTGAAGTCCAGTAGTTCAGTCCATCTAGTGTGCAGATTTTGCTCTATTCTACACATGCTTTTGAGTCAACCTTTGTTACAAGGCAGTAGAACATGTAGAGCATTTTGTGTTACTTCTGACACCTGACACTTGTAGCTTGATCTCGCTCCTCTTAGCTCTATACAGAAAAGTTTTACACCTGTCACAATGTTTTATTGGGGTTAATATCAGCACACCTTAAATTTAAGTTAGAGAAGGCATGTCAGAGATAATCATAATTAAAGATAGTGAAGCCCAGGATCATTTTCAGTTCTTGCAGGGATTTGCCCTGAAGTCTCAGACCAGACCCTGAAAAAAACTAAATCACAGCTTATGGCAAAATTCTCCATATTCCTGAAGAACTTCACAGCTGTTTTCTTCCCAGATGTTTAAATGAACATTGAGAAAACTTTTGTCCAGCTCAGTGAGTGTCCTGAAGATAAAGACCAAAGCATTAAATTTGACTTAGTGTTCCTCTTTGAAACCTTCTGCAAGGTTTCTACCTCATGAGTAGAAGCAATGAGTCAGGAAATCAAGAACACTCCTACACTAACAAAGATAATTCATTTTGACCAAAGGAAACTGTAAACCGTTCGTCAGCTCATTTTCTCTGTCAGGAAGGTACCACCAGAACAACCTCCATGTTGCCTGGATTCAGTTCAAAGAGTTATTCTTCAGATATCCTTTTTTTAAAAGGGGAAGACTCAAAACTTTCACTGCAGCTATCTTAGTTTCTTATGTGAATGTAAGGAAGGCTGAAGACCTCATAGACACACTTTCTTCTGTGAGACTTTACTTGAAAACTGTCAAGTGATGTTGTGACAGCCCCCTTTCCTCCAGCATGGCATACGTTTCAACTCACAGGCAGGATCCAGAGATATAAGAAAGTGGAAGACAAAATGGCAGAAGAACTCAAAACAAGTTTATGTTTCATTTGAAATGATGAAGTCTATGGAGGAACATACTGTGGCTTTATTTTGTGCAAACCAGTTTCTCCATACTGAGCACACAATTTCAGCCCATATCATGGGCGACATGTCACTGGCTTGCCTTAGACCTTTCCAAATATCTCTTTTTGCCCTGCAAGGGCTAGGAGGAATCCAAGCTCAGAGAGAAATGCCATTCCAACTGGCTAATCTCACAATGAGACAGAGCTACCCGGAGGACATATTCTTTACATTGCTCTCTTTCTCCTAAAGCAATATTTCCAAGAGCAAAGCAGTTCCTTTTACTTCAGTATTGTAAGAAGGATCTCAAGCCATGTTTCTTTATGTATATTCAAAGGGCAACTTATGCTCAGGACAACTTCACTCATAGAATCACAACAGTGGAGTGAGCTGACTTAAGTGGAAGATCTGCATTTAGCCTGGGACTTCATACAAAGATAGTCTTCTCCCTACAGCCCAGCCTTTCCTCTAAAACCATTTGCAGTAGAGTGCAAGTGAACCACTTATTTCACTCTGTGACAAAGAGCGGTCCTGCTGCCTGAAATGGCCCTTATGCTGAGCAGTCTACACAGCAGAGCTAGGATGATCCAACTTTAGCCACCTCCTTGTTATTATAGAATCTGCCAGAATTGTGGGTACCATCTCACATCACAGCAGTAGCTCCAAAAGCTCCATCCAACTTTCAGCCTAAGCATCAGAAAGCACAAAGGCTACGTAAATAACAGAGAGACTGTTGCCCAGTGCTCATTTTAGAAAGTAATCCTAGTAAACATGCTCAGGGCAAGACATGAGGAGAAACAAGGGACAAGAGAAGGTTTAGGCATCATCCCATCCTCTCCTGCAGGGCTGAGACTGATGCCAGCAGACCATGTACCAGGCACATGTGTTGTGCATGTTAGTCAGGCTGGACAGCTAGTGGCAAGCATGGAGAGGACATGTTTATGGTCTTTCCATCATGGAATGCAGAGGTTGATTTCATATGGGGTGGAGGGAGTTCCCCACTCCATAGTGATTCACAGCTTATCTAGGCTCTTGTGTGTGATGACAAGGTTGCCACCATTGATGCCTTTTCACACCATGCTATATAACTCAGCTTCTTTCTTTCTAGACATGTTATGAAAGCTTAATTTCTTACATCCATCAAAAGTCTTTAAAACACAGCATTAGACCACTCTGAAAGAAATCTTAACTCCTTAAAATCATATGTTCATCCACTCATGTGGTGTGCAAATGTTGCAAGGTAGGGCATGCAATGCAGCACTCTCAGGCTTTGAGCTGAGAAAAGAGATGTGTAGAAACTCATCTGTGGGCAGCAAGGCACCGTGAACAGTGTGCATGTCTAGTGAAATCAGCAGAGAAGGCATTATTTTGCCAGTCCTATCAAAACAGCTCAGAAACCTGCCAATCACCGTAGTGAACAGAACTGCATCCTGGAAACACCACAGTCCTGCAAAACTGCAGGATGCCCATGTGCCAAACATCACTCTCCACCATGGGACATCAGCATCATGGATTGCACAGATTTCTGATGTCCACTTTTTGCTTCCTTCTCTGAATGAGAGTACTGTCACCTAACCCACTGCATCAGCTCTTGCAGCCAGTTGCCGTTTCGGGGAGCTGCAGGCAGGGTTTCCACATTACTGATTTGCCCTCCCCCAGGCTGTCTCCCTTTGGAGGTATCTTTGGCTTTATTCCTCTTCTGACCACACAGTGGTTTGCAAAGCTCCTTCATCTCTCAGCACTTCAGAATAAACTGAATCTTTTCATGCAGTATGCATGAAGACAGGTCTCAGAACAGTGCAAGACTGCCTGCCCTGGTAAAAGCAGAGGGGAATGAAGGTTTCCAGGGGCTCAGAAGAGGCACAAGGAGTAGCCGATGTGTCCCCAGCCCATGTCCATGTTTCCTGCCTTCAGGAAAGGAGGCAGCCCCCTGCAAGAGGAGCTGACACAGAGCCCAACAGTGGGTGCCATGTTCCCAGCAGGAAGGAAAGGTCCCCTCACCCAGAGAGGGGAGGATGTGACATTAGCAGTGCCCTTTCCTCTCTGGAAGAAAGACAGATGCATCATCTTGTCAAAATCACCTTGTGATACAGGAGGAAATGCCCTGAAATGAAGAAGTGCTCAAGCTCCTGCCAGGTACCTGCAAGCTATAAAGCTGCAAAGGTAGCTGAAGTCTATCTTCACCAGCTCCTTTGCTTTGGGTACCTGCCGACACAGCCAAACTGTGTCACAATGAGGGCCAGCACCTGAGAGTACCAAGGAAAACAGAAGTGAGCCCTGGGGAGCCCAGAGAGGCTGTTCATCTGGAGGAGGAAGCACATACACTGACTCTCTAGTCATCTGACACTTGCCATTTTATGCAGTGCCCTTTCACATCTCAAGCACACTTTACAAAGAACGGAAATGTTCTTCTGCAAATGACGTTTCCACAGTTGTCTTTAATTTCTCATGCCCTCTGGATAGGAGTTTTTATTTTTATTCTTAGCCGATTGAAGTTGTGCCTAAAATCTCTGCTTCAAATTGCCCAACCAAGCAAAAGCCAAGCAAATGAAATCCATGCAAATAGGCTATTCTTGTTTTGTTATTATTTAGGTTCTTAGTCCATCCCATAGCACACTTTCCCATTAGCAGTGTTGGGAAAACATCTTTTTAGCAGCTTGTTTTGTTCCTAAATACTATAAACATATAAGAAAGGTAGATTGACAAGCAAGTATCTTTTATGTCTCTGCATGACTCCAGTAACTTTTTAGATGCTTTAGCTTTATATACAAAAGCAAAACATCTGCTGTCATTAAAGATTAATTAAAGAAACCAACTGATAGGAAAGAAGAGACACTGTCCCATGATAGAGAAGATAGAACATCTTGTTTGTTCTCAGGATGCTCCCCACAAACCTCCTGACGTTGCCCTGGGAGGCAGGTAGGCAAACCCCCAACATTTAAAGTCCCAATACAGGAATCATACATGCACATACTACTCTCAGTTTTCCTGCAGGAATTACTCATCCTAGTTGATCTACCAGAGAAACTAATTGTTCTTGCAGTACCTCTGTCATCTACTCTTCTGGGGTACAAGAAGGAAAGAACTATAAAATAATGGTGAAATACAGTTTACTTTAAGCCCTCCAACATTAAATCCAGCTTTTATAACCTAATGTTCTTTTGCCTCTTCACACATTTTCATCTGCTGCTGTCAGCTGTTTTGCAGTTGCAAAGAGCTTTCATTCCCAACACTGCTGCTCTTCCCTCTGATCTTTTTCTCAGTCTCAAATGAGAGCAGGACCGGACTGATGAGTTCAAATGAGAGCAGGACTGGACTGATGAGTTCAGTGTCTGAGTGATTTCGATGGGAGAAGCATTCTCCTACTCTCAAGGAAATAACAGGCAATTCTTTCCAATGCATCTTGCAGAGAAAGGTAGAAATCTCTAACGGCTACAGCACATCCCTCCACAGCAAAATCCTGTTGACACCAAAGCTCTCTTGGTGTTCCTTTTCCATACGCATAAGGAGAGTGCTCTGGAAGGCAGAGTTCACTAGGGTGGTTTCATCAGGGCATAGGCACAAGGGAAAATGAGACACTGTAAAAAGGAAGCAAGAGAAACTTTTGCAATCCTTTTTTGCTTTTTATTCTTTGGAGTAAGGCTCGCTCAGAGACATCTTCAGCAAGGAGGCACCAAGTGCTGTGCGAATGCATGGTTCTGCTTGCATCTGCATCTGCATCTGCAGCAAGAGCTAAAGAGATGAAGGAGCGGGAAGACGAGCAGAGCTGCTGAAGGAGCCCAACATAAGGTACCTCAGCAGGCCAGCAGCTGAGCAGGGTGCAACGGCAGCTAGATCTGCCTTCCCAGTCCTGCACCCTATCTGAGAGTCCCCTGTTTGCACCTGCTGAGCTTTTGAGTAATGTTATTCTAGCGTTCAATAAAAAGTGTCTTCAGAAAAGACTGTCATGGGAAATAATTGGCCTGGAGTCAGAGGGCACAGGGCAGTGTGACTTTCCGAGCAACAAAAACTGGCTTCAGGTTTTAAAGACCCAAGACTCATCTACCTTTATTCTCATACAGTGGACACGTCTTGAATCATCACAGTAGCTCAAAATTATCATTTAGGGTCATCATCATAACTAAGGTCAAGAGGAAGGAAGATTAAACAGTTATTCAGAAAAGACTGTCATGGGAAATAATTGGCCTGGAGTCAGAGGGCACAGGGCAGTGTGACTTTCCGAGCAACAAAAACTGGCTTCAGGTTTTAAAGACCCAAGACTCATCTACCTTTATTCTCATACAGTGGACACGTCTTGAATCATCACAGTAGCTCAAAATTATCATTTAGGGTCATCATCATAACTAAGGTCAAGAGGAAGGAAGATTAAACAGTTATAAATCAGGCACAGATATGAGTAGTGGCAGATACATGCTTAGTAAAAACCACGCATCTTA
Source organism: Tetrax tetrax (assembly GCA_009806455.1). NCBI lineage: Eukaryota > Metazoa > Chordata > Aves > Otidiformes > Otididae > Tetrax > Tetrax tetrax. Next base: position 485,400 of record WHYT01016375.1, read on the forward strand.
GACTAGTAACCAGTTAGGATGCTGGTGCGACAGAATAAATCTCCTGATAGGATTACACATTTTTTTTTAAAAAAAACCAAACTTCTAAATCATGGCACTGTTTTATGAAAACTGCATGTGTATACAGAAAACTTTCTCCTTTTGATACAAAGTGACTGTTTATTTCATCAATGCTTTATTTATAAAGGTCTGCAGTTGGCCTTACAAAATACCTATTCAAACAACAGTGACTCACATTTTTGGGACTTTCCTGCTTGTCTGGGAATAATGTTTATAATACAAATGTCTAGTTAATGAAATGTCATTTTCTGCGTGTCACTGACCTTTGTGTTCTGTAAGAAGCAGGGAAATAGCACCAGTCCTTCTCCTTTATTCTTGGAAATACAGGCTGACAATTGCAATGTTTCATTAGCAGATGAGAGTGACAGATCCTGGTCTGATCAAGCACTACTTTTTCTACACATGCTTCTGCAACCAGAAAAGTTAGCATAGCGTTTTCTAAGTTAACACACTGCTTTCCCTGGAGTAGTAAGACCTTTATTAGATTGAACCTGCTTCTGGGAGTAAGGATTCTCTTTTTTCCTCTGTTTTTCCACTGCCAAATCCATTGGGTGCATAACAAAGATGCTTAAGCATTATGGTAATATCATATTACGATGTAAGCAATGACACTACATGAATACTTGAATTAATTACAAAACAGAATCAACCGTCTAAATTAGTTAGGATGCTTCTCAACTGGAGCCCAAATTCAGAGTTGTACACAGGATAGTTTTAACTTCCTGTCTGAGAAAGGGAAGATCCTCTTTTTGACTCATCCAGCAAGTGTCTCTTTCTATGGATGAGAAGGATCTCACCTGTGGGCTGGGACGGACATGGTGCTTGTGTATCCCATTTGTCTCTTTGAACATAGCAAATTCCTACTGTCACCACTGCCCTGTGACAGGGAGCCCCACAGCTTCACTCCACGCCACTGCGCTGGGATGTTTTTGTTGACTGTAAATCTTACATCTGCTAGTTTAATTTGTGCTCCTCTCCTTCCTCCCTGCTTCTTGTATCAGAAGAGACAGCAGTCTTGTTAATTTTCTTTCCAGGACTTCATTGGCTTTTCCAGTCAATGATGCCAATTTTCCTCTTCTCTTAAATATCTTGATATTTCACCCTTATAAAACCTTATCTCTTCTGACTCTTATGTTTTCTGTTGGAGGAAGAGCCAGAAAAAGGTGACACTAACACTGAAACCAACATCAGATTTTTTTGGAAGGCTAAAAGTTTGCAAACTGTTTTCCGAACTAGAACAGAAGCTTCTCTCAGCATTTCAATTCTTAGGAGGACATCTTGATGTAAAAAAAAAAAAAAAAAAAAAGCACAGAACAAAACCTGATCAAATACAGCATTATTAAACCATATATACATGCTCAGACAGATCCAGAACTGCTTCTCACTGGGAAGGGGGCTGGCTACTGCTCCCACTGTGAGCAAAGCTGAGCCGTTGATATGTCTGAAGCGAGGGGATGTACAGGGTGCAGGATTTGTGGTAAATGCGTAAATGTCACAAAAGAATCAAAGTAAAGCAGCCATAACTGATTTACAGCAAGACAAGACCTGAAATGTGGAACCATCAAATTTTCATGCACTCAACATGGACCTCATGGAGGACACATGGTACAGCCCCTGAATTGAGCTGCTACAGCCCCTCTTTGACCCAGAGGCTATGCATATATCTCAAAGGTCATCATGTAAGCAGTCGTTCCTACATGCTCAACAGCAGCACAGCAGTCTTTGGGTTTACTTACTTTTTTCTAATGATCCAAAGCATAAGAGCATGGAGTTAACTGCCTCCACCTCCTGAAACTTCTCCACTGCCAGATTGGATTGACATTGGCCAAAATGCTGAAAAAATCTTCTGGAGAGTGGGTGTACTGATAAGGAGACAAATAAAAAGGTCACATCCTCCCTGAAGTACAGTTTCCACTGCAACCAGACCAAGCAATACTGTGAGATGCTATGCTGCCGTAGTTGGAGAAGAAAAGTAACAGCAAGAAATACCGTCCCACATTCTCAGCCCTGGATCCATTGCTGGATTGGCAGCCAGTCTTTAGCAGCCTGTGCACTGTTCTGAGGTTTTGCTGAAGGCAAAATATCTATTTGAAATCTAGCCAGTTAAAAAGAAGTGATGCTTGTAACTTCTTTTGCCTCTCACACCTGATTCTGAGTCTTCCTGTCAGCATTTTGTTTTTCTCAGTTTTGTTTTTCTCATTTTTTAAACATCCCATGTCATTACTACTGAAAGTTAGGCATAGAAGAAGAGAAACCAACTGGTTGATCAATAGTCAACGCAAAGAGTAAAATGGACCCCTGAAAAACATCTGCCAAACAAATAAATCAAATAAACTGAAAAAGAGAAAGCACTTTTTCTGCCCTCTGTTTTGGTACTCATATATACTCCATATAAAAGAAGGTTAAAAGAATCAGCACAGGATAATTGGGATACTTTATACTGAGTTTTGAAAATATGTAGCTCTTACGTTATCAGAATTGCTCCAGTTCTTTCAGGAGAAGAGAAAGTGCTTACAGGCAGGGGTTTAAAAAGGAATGAGTCCCTCAAATGCGTAAGCTATTGGTAGAAAAATTGGTGTGGACACCGTGCTAGACAGCGTGCTTAGTTTAATGAGTGGTTTGGTTTCACAGTTTTTTCGGTATATGGTAGAGGAAAACGGCCATTAACCAACTAGTAACTTGATGGCAAGTCACCTGTAAAGTATGTGATGAAAATAACCGTATGACTAAAAGCACTGAACGAACAAGGACCCATCCTTGCAAGTTATTTGCAGTTTATTTGCTATGTGCAGCATGCTGCCTGCATTCTTTTTGCTCAGCTGAAGACTGCTTGCAAGTGCTTAAACGACAAGACATAAATTGTAAGACAAATGCTGCTGATGGAGCCACTAGATACAAACACTGGTTTGGCATTTTTGCAGGGCCGGAATAAACAGCTATAAAACCCACTGGAGTATTATGGGAGCAAGAACCTCATGGGAAAAGTTAAAAAGAATACATTTTTTCTGAGGCCGTTCTTCTACTAGTAGCTAAACAATGTGCACTTAAATCTGTCAGTGTTTTCTGTGTTTCCATCAGCTTGTCTCCCATTGTTCATTATCCAATATCATTCAGCCTTATAACATCTGAACAAAACCAGGGCAGCAGGCATGACAGTTTGTTACTGCTGGTGATTAACTGCCTGCTCCCAGTCACCCCCAGGGAAAGCGGAGATTGAGCTCAGGGGAATTTCTTTAATTAATTTAAACCCTGTAGGCTTAAGATATGCTTCTCCAACTGCCGTCATTTGGAAGCGCAGTGCCGTGAGCCAAGGGCACAGAGCTGGGACTCCTGAGCTGATGTGGATACGTACACGGCATTCGCTGAAAACTTGTTTTGAGCCTTCTCGTATTTTCTTACTACAAAGGATTTCTCTGGGGGCTTTCTGACATCGTCACGGATCTTCTTCATGCCTCCAGCTCTCTGGGGATGACATTTACCCTGGGAAACAGAGCCAGAGATGTACTTCAGCACTACATGTCAGCCTTCAAAAGAAGGCTAGGATGGCCATGAGTTAAGACGCACACTAGTGATGGCTCCTCTTTCCCCAACGTACTCATTGATGCTAATCAGGCACAGCGACATTTATACACCTACACCAAACACAGAATACGCCCCATGGCATTTGGGAGGTAAATTATGTTTAGCAATTTCACTTAAGATGAAAACCAAAGGAACTGATTTTTTTCCTGGCTACCCTAGAGTTTTCACTATAAAAAAAAAACTTTAGTACCTGCAACATGTGCCCTCTTTGCACCTTGTTGGGATCACACCAATATTAAATATTGCTCCTGACAGAAATGGGTTATTTGTAGCCCAACCAAGAAAGGAGTGAATTAATGTCCTAAAGCCATGAGTTACTTCTTCGTCAGACTGTCCTGTTCAGACAGACATGAAATTAAAGCCCCTCAGCTCCAGCTGAATGGAGGCTGCCCAGCAGGGGCCAAGGGACAGCTGCAGAGGGAAGGGGCATCCCCGGATGGGGCCCTGGGAGAGCCCGGGGCACCCACACGGAGTAGCCACCTCTTTCTAACACCCCCTTTGGGGCATCCTTGTGGGCAGCCCCTGCCACAGTTCCTGCCCCAGACAATGCATGACGTGGAGCCCACCCTCCTCATGCCTTGAATCACTACAGGGTTCAACTCCTTTTTAAAACCTGGTGCACACCCTTGTGCTATACGGAGGATTCGGGGCAGGGGGGGAGCGGGCAAAGCATTAAGTGGGAGGTAAGCGTGCAATGCCATTGCAGCAGCTGAGCAAAGGAAGGTAATGTTAATTAGATTTGTTAATTATGGAAGTTTTGCAGCTCAGTGCTTAATATTGAACAAATTGCCAGTTTGGGTTCGCACAATTACTGTCTGGATTGATAAATACCTATTTAATTGGCAAAGCTTGCGTGAGATGAACTTTTAAATCACACCATTTCCACACAATACAGTGTGAAATTTCTTTCCTTCTTTTTTTTTTCTTAAATGAGTCACAAAGAACTTGATTTAAGATATATTGCTATCTTCTTTTTAAGTGGAGTCAGAATGGCTGTACCATAGCCTAACATTGCCAGAGTTTGGTGCCAACACTTTGATCCATACACATGAACTGGATATAGACATAAGAGCTTACTAAACAAACTGGACAGAGTCCCAGTGGGAACACTCAAAAATGTATTAATCAAAGTCAAGCGGCAGAGCAAATTGAACCAGTTCATTAATTATGAAAATTCTCTCACGAAGTGACATGTTGTTAACTGTGTGGATACTTAACACATTTGAATCTGCAGACTTCTCCCCATACATGCAAAATTTAGTTACAAATGGAAGTTTTCTTTTTTCCTTCTCTTTCTTTCAATTTTGAAAAGAAAAAAAAAAGGATCAGTATAAATATCATATGCGCATAGCCACACACAGTATACTTATTGCAGAAAAGAGGCTTTGCAAAGGTGGATGCATCAAAGAGCCAGGAGGTCAAGGAAAAAAATATTATAGTCAGCAATTCTGGGTCAAGGAAAAAATGTTATGGTCAGCAATTTTGGGAAGCATACCCTTGAAGGGAAGAGCAGACAGCCTATCAGCTGTACTGCAGGAAGTGGTGAGCCTCTAGAAGTAGGCACCGGTGATTGCACAAGCCTCCTAGCAGCACCATCAACCCAAGCTCTGAGCTCTTCCACCCCATGCTCAGAGGTAAGGAAACACGAGGTCTGGAAATGCAGGCAGGGGACAGTGACTGGGCAGCCAAGTATTTGGACAGGCAGAGAAACCAAAGTGGAAAATTTTGACCTTTCCCGGGAACATCGCCTTGAGTACCCCATCCTGCCATCCCTCTTGGAAAGGGTCAGGCAAAGTCAAAGAGGGAGGAGCAGGAGCAGGGACGAGGCACATGGGGAGCCCGGGCAGAGGAGAAATTAGAAACTTGCCGGCATTGCAGCAGGAAGAAACGGGTTGGCTCCCCAGGGTGCCCCCTCCATCGGCATCACAGAGCCCTGTGGTCCAGCAGCCAGTGTGGCCCTGTGCCAGGCTGCCAGCAGGCATCCGTGTCCCCAGCAGGGACTAACCCCTATCCTTACACTGCGTCTCCACCTGGTCCTTGCCAAGGCAGTCTGGGCACCGAAACCTGAAGGAGGAGCTCAGGTTAGCCAGTTTTGCCTGTTGTTAACCAGATCTATCCTCAATCAGAGGCAACTACGCATATGTGAGATGCAGAATGACTTTTGCAGCATTTGGTAAGTCACAGCACGCCTCTCTGTGCTCCAGATACCTCACCTATAAAAGAAAAAAAGAACAACATCATCTTTGTAAAGCATCACGCACCCTACTGATTACTAATGTATATAAAAACTATAAGAAATACTTTGTAGATCCCATCTTTATAGGCTCTTTATTGGCTTGACATGAGAGAGACATAATAAGAGAGAAAATGTTTCCTTACTGTGCTCACTAGTTTACAAACTTCATAGGCAAACATTTTTCAGTTGTTTGTGTTTGATGGATTCTGTTACATTTAGCAGATCTCTTAAATAAAGACCAGAAGTCCACAGATGACCACAGATTACATGCTAAAAACAAATGCCAGTCAATATTGTTTCCCTTTCTCCCAGCAATGGAAGAGAAACAGTTGCCCCCAGATTAAATCCTGGAGCAAAAGTGGTTATTTTTTAGGGGATCTTTTGCTGAGTATGCTCTCAGACTCAATTACAAGAGAGAGCCTGAGGTTCCCAGGAGGGATGCAAAGCACATTTACTTACAGTCCCTTTAGAAAAAGACAGCAATATTAGTGTGCATTATCAAACCCTGTGAAGGAAATCCTACTGGTGTTTGAACGCTGGGATTACCAGTCCCGTGGATGCTGTGACTACCAGCCATACAATACATACTTTTCCCTAGATTCTTGGTCTTTTGCACTTCTGTTCATCATGGACTTAAAAAAAAAAAAAAAAAAAAAAAAAACAACATTAGGAGAAAGTGGTTTCAGATTTTTCTTACCTTTTAGATGATTCAAATAAACTGCCTTTCTAGTGCAGGAAAGAAGAGACAAATGATATTTCCAAGTAAAGAACAGTGATAAATTAAAATATTTGGATAGCCCAATTCAGAAAGCTCTTTCTGATGATAGCTGGTTTTGAGAAAAATAAAGAACCTGTTTTTCATCAGAGAAACACAATTTAATTGAAAAGGTATGTTTCATTCAAAGTTTTTTGATTTATTCTGTGTATTTTCTGCTTCTTCTCTTTTCCATTTTTTTCAAAGTTCCCTGCTGCCTATCACAATTTTCACTGGTCTGAAATGTTTATTCTTTTGCTTCTCCCCTTTCCCTGACCCCTGAGAGGAAATAGCCACTCAGGTACTTCTTGTTTTAGGAAACATACTCATTGAAAAAGAGGAAAACATTTTCTTTCAACACTGTCAACATGAGAACACGTAAAATGAAAGAAAAGCACTAACTGCCATGCCTTGGCATTTTTTGCAGAAAAACTCAGCCTCACTTCGACTAATTTCAACCTTCCACAAGTCAGACATTTAGTGAGCCAGCCATTTGGGCTTCCTCTATAGTCAACAGAGACAGGCATGTGCCCAGGTGAATTCATCCTCCTGATCTTAGTCACCTCTGCTAGGATGGGATGAATCACGTTTGCTAGTGCCGGGGAGGCGGAACTGCTGGCTTAGATTAAGCCATGAACCTTGAAACAGCCAAAGTTTGGCTGGAGGATTTCCACCCACAATGAATATACACATTAGGAAAAATATCCCTGGTTTTGACACAAAATATTCAAGTACATTTAAGCAAAACATGTGGGCATTTTAACTGTTAAGTCTTTGTTTCTTTGTAGTTAATCCAAAATTACTTACATAAATGCTTTACTCCACACTTCCTAATTTTTTTAAATTGTTCTGGAACTTTTCTTGAAATTGTATGCCTACATCTTCAATTTGATATTAAGTTCAAAGTTAAGAATTCAACATTTTGGGTGAAATAAAATTTACTTTTGCACAGCTCTGTTGATTAATTATTCTTCACTGAAGTACTCCACTGATTTCAAGACGTGTCACTTGCATACAAGCTGTTGATATAGGAAATATTTCAAGAATATTTGCCTTGCTTAAACTTCAACTAAAATTTAAGGAGCACTTTTGTTCAGGGAGTATCTGAGTATTATCTCCACAGGTATCCGGTGACTCCAAGGTAGAGAACAGTGATCATCCTTTGGCCTTTCCTAAGGACTAGTCAGATGAGAGATACTAGCTAGCCTATCCTACATATGTGACCATAACCAATTAGTCCAAAATCCTCCTAATACCTAAAGAACCATGATATTCTTGCAAAATCCTTTTCCTAAGACAGTAGTGATCAGCAATTAAAGAGACTATGCAGTACATCTAGTTGATATATATTTAAGTATAACTGTTTTTATCCAGTAGTCCTGGGAAGCAGTCGCATACTGGGAATATTAAACTTATGTTTTACTTGGGAAGTCACTGAGGAGAAAGGTCTCAGGAGGAATAACTGACTCTCCAGCAGCCTCAGGGAAGGCAAGAGGTCCCTTGGCCACATTGCAAAGCCAGAGTAAGGTCGTGCCCATTGTTCCTCAAGGGCCACACTCATGCCCTAAGTGGCGATGGCTGTTTGCCTAAATCCTTGCTTCTACAGGGAAAAGAATGTTTGCCAAAATATCTGAAGCGTTAAAAATGAAATTCAAGTCTTGGGCCATTGGCTAATCTGCTTTGCTCAGTAGAGTTCACTAATATGGGAAGACACAGCTTCCTTAAATGAGGAAAGTGGGGGCTTTTTTAATAATAACATGTATAAAATAAGTGAAATAACTCTTTAATTTGTTACAGATGGTAATGTTCTCTTCTTGTACCTGTGAAGCCCTGTAGTTCAACAGTCAAAACGACTGCTAGCATAGATACCTAGCAACATCTAGTGATCAGATCAGGCTAATGCAGGAAAATATTAGGAATGAGTTCCTACACAAACATACGTAAGTCTGAGATTGAGGGTAAGCTAAAACACTGGTTTTACACTCTTGCTTTGTCAAGGTTTTGTTCTAGCTAAAAATCATTCCATTCTGCCTAAAATGCACTAGGTTTAAAGCAGCCATTTTCTTTAATCAATATTCAGATTTTGAGAGAAAACTCTCTCCACAAAAAAAAAAAATGTTTTCCAAATCCCACACAACCAAACAGGTCAAAAAAGGAATGTGAAATGATTGGAAATTGTTGCTGCATTAATAAAAAATCTGCACATCAAATCCTGCTTTTAATCTGGTACTGGTGTAGAACCATTGAGATCTCTGTGTTACGGACTGAGAACCTTGCTGTATCTTCATTCAGGAGTTCACAATTTAATATATAACCTATTAAGACATAGGTAATAAGATGTTTTAAGCAATATGTTTAACAGATGGTGGCTATTCTGACTCCGTGCATGGGTACTGGAGCTACATGTAAGCAGCAGAACTCATTTTTTCCTCTTTTTTCTAATTTTTTAAATATTGCTTTTATTTGATGGAAAAATGTTCTTCTTTTTTTAACGAGTTCCACTGACCAACTGTTTCCCATATTAACTTTATCAAAGACCCATGGGGAAAAATATGCAATTCCTTGGGTAAACAAATCACCAGCAAAAAGACAAGTGGCAAATTTGTGACTGTGTACGTCAGCTGTTTCAGATACAAATCTCTGGGGCCTAATTCTGAATTTGTTACACACCCACAAACCTAAGACCTTGTTGACTTTCAAAAATTAATTCCAACTAAGATAGGATGCAAATTTAAAGCAAAATAGCCCTTCTTGGATACTACTCCACGTATACAACTCTTAGCTCAGAATAACAATGTCTTGTCTGGGATGTATTAGTGATTTTCAGAGAATGGCTGTCCCAGAAGGAATTGGAACAGGGGCAGTGAGGCCTCTGGGTCAGACTGAACACTAGAAATCCTAAGATGAAGGCACAGGGAGTCAGACTGCGAGTATCTCCTCCCACAGTGTGCCAAATCCTTCCCTCTGCTTGGTTTCCCCTTTGCACTCCTGGCCACAAATATGGTTCAGGTCCCAACATATGCAAAAGGCCCTCAACACTGCTTTGCTCTGTGAAGCCAAAGCTTCCTCTGGGTGATACACATTTCTAAGTCTCTTCCCAAGTCTCCACATCAGTTACAAATAAACCCAGGGACAATTGCTTCTTACCCGTGCTTAGAAACTGCAACTAAGTGAGCATAGCTTGCCAGATGGCTTTTTTTCCTTCCAAATCAATCTCAGAATGTGGCACAAGAAGAATGTATGGAGTGGAGTGACTTAAAAGGATGGACTGGCAAAGGCACACAATGAGGATCTTGGGCTGGGGGTTGGCTTTTTTGCATGAAAAAAAAAAAATAGAAGTAGGGGTTCAGTTTAAATGTACTGGGCAAAGCAGTTTCCTATCATGGTTAATGCTCCCCTCACATTGCTTTCTTTCACTGGCCTTCAGTGAGTTTCAGCTTCTTCCCTGCATGGTAATTCATTTCTGAGCCATGTTTCTGTGCAAAGACACTACAAGACAAGCTGATTTCTCCACAGTATAATCACGGCAAGGCTCCTGGTAGGAGTCTACTTTGGAAGAGTTTTACGTTTATTTAGGAGAGAAATTGCACAAATGACTCTCACATCATCAGCCAGAAGGAGCAGAGCCACCTTTGTGTCCATCACTCATGTGGGACCTACCTGTCCACGTGGCAAATACTACACAAGAGTTGACTAGAGGTAGAACTAACAGCACTAAAAGCTCAGGTAGCCCTAATATCATCAGACAAGAATGACTATCTCATAACCCATATCATTCAGGTCTGTACCCACCAAAACCCAGCACCCCACTGGTACCAAGAGACATGGACATGGCAGAAGAGGATGAGCCAGTGATACAAGTCCTATCACACCCTTACCTGAAAGGCAAGGCAAGGCAAAGGACAGAAAGGAAAGGGCTTTTTTAAAAGAAATTTTCTGCCCCCCTTCAGGAAAAACTTGAAAACAGGACCCTCAAATATTATAGCTACAAAAAGCAGGGAAAAGGAGTCCAAAATGTTTTGACCGTGGTATTTTTGATTGCTTTGCAGAAAGGACAATAAAAACATTCAATAGTAACATGCCTGATGTCACAAGATTGCTATCCCAGTGGGGTATAGGAGAGACTTTTCTGTCTTTCCTTCCTCCCTTCCATGGTTCCCCCATAGTCCAGCACTGAGGTTATAAAACTATCCAAAACAACCTGCTTAGCCACAGGGAAGATCACCCTCAAGATCTAACCCATATATTGTTACCCAAAATAGCTCTGCTCCCTGAGCTTCTCCACAGCTTTGTTGTTAGAAACGTATCTTGTTCATTTATGTCATCTCTTTGTTTATCTAGGTGTAAAGCATTACAGCAGTCTGACGTCAGTTGTCAGTGTCGTGTGGACAAGTTGAAGTCAAAGACATCTTACACCAGAGCACTAGATATCCTTAAACTCATGCATTGCCTTGGCCAGACAGAAAAAAAAAGTAGAGTCTGTTACAAAAACTCACATCCACTGTTGGTGAAGTGCTGATTTTCCCAAAAGATGTGTGCCATATATATTTCAAAAGGTGAATGCATAGCCCGATTATCACCTATTCCATGGGTAGCTTTTCCTTCCTGACCACATGGGGCAACTCATTAAATAGTTATTGATCTTTTTTGGGGGCAACTACAGGCCGGTCAGCCTCACCTCTGTGCCTGGCAAGCTCATGGAGCAGATTCTCCTGGAAACCATGCTAAGGCACATGGAGAGCAAGGAGGTGGTTGGTGACAGCCAACATGGCTTCACCAAGGGCAGATCGTGCCTGACCAATTTGGTGGCCTTCTATGACAGGGTAACAGCATCGGTGGACAAGGGACGGGCAACGGATATCATCTACCTGGACTTGTGCAAGGCATTTGAC
>WHYT01016375.1:497492-531994 GCA_009806455.1 Tetrax tetrax
ATTCTATGATTCTAATTCTGGGTGAATGAAATAGAAAGTTCCCATGAAAATTCATTTGACTATTTAAATTAATTTCCTATGACCTTTTGAACACATGTTCTCATAAACAATTTTACTGGCAAAAATGCTCACCAAGACAGCAACTCTCCAGTCAATACTGCAGGATATATCAGAAAGCAAATTTGCATCCACAGTTAAGAGCACCTGTACAAGGAACCTATCACTAAGAGGCAGCCAGGAGACGCAGGAGTCCAGCTACACACCATACTTGGTCAAATCAGGTACAACTTAAGGTTTGGAGTCTGCTCACCTGATCTTGGAGGGACAACTTGCATTTCCGCCTGTGATCCCTGACTGAGGGACCAGGTCACCTTTTGTACACACAGTCTCTCATGCCACAGCAGGATTCCATCTCACAGATCATCGTGGATCTCCACCCGCTTCATGAGGAGCAGCCTATGGCAGTAGCTGCACAGGACTGCCACCCTTTTGACATCAGCCAAGTTCTAATTGACTCAAGGAACTTGCAGAAGTGGCCATCAACCTTATGTGGGGACATCCTCCACAGTTACTGGTGGAGGGCCCTCAATGGAGATCTGGAGGAGTGGTTACTGTGGGACCACGGGGCTTTGACAGCACACTGATCTGCACCAGAGGCTCTCTCCATCATTTTCAAACGCCTTCTCACAGCTCTACAAGTTCTTTCATGTACTCTCTGTGTACAGATATCCCAATTGATACTACAGCCTTGATGTCCAGCCCTGAAAGAGAGCCCTAGAGGTTCTTTCTGCACATCTTTGCACATCTGATGAGGGATCCAAGTCCTCCAGTCTCCAGAAATTTCTAAATATGTGAAGGAAGTTATTCTGAAGCATTTCTGTTATGATTTTGCCCAGAGATTACTCAAAATCAAAGGCTGACTAGTCTGCCAGAACAGATGAAACTCCAGTTTTGGAGAGTGGGAAAATTCCCCTGTGTAGTTCACTGTAAAAAGCAGGCTCAAAAAATAAAATAAAATTAAAAATTCAGGTAAAAGAAGTATCTCAGATCTATGAAATTTAACTATGTGTATGGGATAAAATCTCTCTGTTCATCTACCTATTAAATAATATCTCTGCCACAAAATGATATTATCAAACCATGGAGAAAGGAAAAAAAAAATTAGTTAATTGACATAATTCTGGGGGGCAAGAAGGTGAAAAATCTCAAATTCTCCCAGACAGATGCTTTTCTGATAACATGAGGATATTCACAAACCTCCTTACAAATCCCGTGCCGTATCCACATGTGCCAATTTTCCTTTTTTCAAAGACTTCAGAAGTCAGGCTTAGTGCATATGAGTGCAGCTGATACCTTTGATTGAGGATATTGTTATTACTGAATGCACTTCTGTCACATTTGCTCATCTGAATGCAACCTCTGAGGAGTTATCTGCACACAAGCTGCTTTGGAGAGTGTGCAGCACAGACCTTTCCTTTTTGATATTACATGTGTTTGTTCTCTTGAAAGGCTTTTAGCCCTGAGGTAAGGATTAGACAACAATTTAGCAGCCTTAAAAGACATCGTAAAAAAATAGACTTAACTGTCATCTTCAGAAGAAAGAGGCCTCATTTGGTTTTCAAGGGTGTCGCGTTGTTTTCCATACTAGCGTTACTGCTGCTTACAGCAGATGCAAAACAGAATCATTTAGGCAAACTGAGTTGTTCTAGAAAATCCACTGCTGTAATGTCATTGTGATAATCTCTTTTTTTAACCAATGCTCATCACATATCTAACATGCAGTTCATCTAAACAACAGGAAAAAAAAATGTTTCCACTGATACACTTCAAAGCGAAATACCAAAATGGAGCCCACAGCATCACCAGCCTGGGCTTCAAAACCAATTCACGTCCAGTCCGGAAATCAAAACCAATTTGCATGAACAGTCACTCCCATTGCTGTGGACAGAGCTCCCACCCCACCACCACACCAGCCGGTGTGCAGTTGTGTCATCTCAGCAGCCCTCTGGAGATTTGCTCCCTCCTAGGACAACAAAACTGTACAAGTTAGAAGGCAAGAACATAGCAGTATGCTTTTTTTTCTGGAGTACTGACTTTCTGACGAAGCCCCTCAGATGGCTGTATTTCCCTTTGCACAGCAGAGCTGCATTGCACAGCCTTCTCCAGACAATGTGGGTGGTGTGAGGGATGCGCTCTTACACAACAACATTTGCACTGACAGCAGGGCAGACAACCGCAGCCCTGGTATGTCTGCAAAAACAGGCTCAGGATTTGGTGTGGATGAAATGCTAATATGAAATGGTTCACCAACAGCTTGTACATTAGAAACAGCAACTAGTGCAAGGGAAAACGTACTCTGCTTTAAATACATGATGTGTCAAAAAACGGTGTTATAGATTAAATCAGTGATAAATGTAATTAATGCCTAGGTTTGGTGCAGAGGTAGGTAAAGAATCTACTAAGCTCTTTCATGGAACCGACTGAAAGAGTGAGAGCATCCACCGCTGATGAAAGCATCGGCATAGAGCTAGTCCTGAGTAGAAAGCATCTGGGTTAAAGGCATTTGGTTTCAACACAGAAAAAGGAGAGGTTAGGCTACTGATCAATGGAGCTGGCTTTTCTTTCACTCTTTTGCTAGGAATTTCAAGGAAGAAATAGCAGAAAAAAAATCAGAAAAGCTAACAAAGAAGGCAGCAAGGAAGCACCAAACATAGGAGTTGTGGCAGCATGGTGCAGAGAAAAAGTTGAGAGAGTGAGGTTTTAAGGCAAGCACTCTCAGAAAAATCTTAAATCTGTTGCAAAGATGCTACTTTGGCTTAGTCCAGACACATAAGACATTGATTCAAGCCTCAGTTTCTAATGGAAAATGCCTGGTGGGGCCCAAACTACTTCCCAAATGCGTGAGTCCAAAAAGGGGATAACAGGATATTCTCCCCAACATTTGGGAGCCCCTCCAGAGCATTATTTTTCAGAAAACATTGCCTTGGGCACTCTAGCAAAGAGTTGGACGTCAGCTAGGTGACAAAGTTAGAAAGTTAGTCTCCCTTGGATCCTCTTGGTACTGTCATTGGGGACTGACAGGCTCCAAACAGGCTCTAAATGAGCTCAGCAGAGACTCGGCCCATGATGTTCCAGTTACTACACCACTGTGGTTAGAATTTGACATGTCATTGACAAGGTTTGCAACGAAAGAGATATTTCATTTTATTATTTCCTCACCAAAGAGCAAAGGGAATTCATTGTGCAAAAATCACTGGTTCGTCCTCAAAGTTCAGCCGTTTTTGGAACAACTGATCAGACAGCCTAGACTGCTGCTAAGTCCTTTTATCCTACAACAGGATAAATGTTTGCTTGCTATGTTGCCAGATTTTACAGCTAATTATGCTGTTTAGTAGATACTGCTTGGGGGAAAAAAAAGAGAACCTCCTCAAATAACTCAGGTTGAAAGGACCTTGGGAGCTTCCAGCCCAACCTGTTGCTTAGAGATCAGGCTGGACACAGAAACCAGTACGGGATTCTTTGGTCAGTACAGAGCCTAATGATTGCCACAGAGCAGCACTCTGCAAAAGAGAGCAGAAGGAGTCAAATCGCCATAGCTCTGCAATTAAATACATGGGAAAATACGTGGGGAAGTATCAAGCTAGGCTAGCACAGCATAGCACAGTACAGAATTCCCTCTGAATTCTCCAGTTGCTAAGACACATTCCCAGCAGGGTTTGCTATTGTTTTCTAATTCGCAAAGGTTGAGCAAGAATAAAATAATGAAGCTCCATTGAACTCAAAGTAATCTTTCAAGCAAGTACCTGCGATTTTCATTCAGGTCTCAATGCCTGGCCCTCACACATTCTAAGGAAATATGAAGTATATATGCCAATCAGGATGCCCCTGTCAGCTTCAGTGAGAACCAGGATCATGAAGAGGACTTTATTGTTGACTTCTCTATGGTTTAACGTGAGAAAACAAATGTGAACCTGGATGGCTGAGAAAAGCCATAGGTGTTTATGTTGAATAGAGGGGAAAAAAAACCCCAGCACACTGTGTTCAATGAAAACCTCTAAGTGTGTGATTTTGTAGAGTATTAAACAAAAAAAAAAGTCTCAAACATTGCCTCTGGATGAGGGCAATGTGATATTAGTATCAATGCAGACACTCATGCCAATACCTTCACACAATGATGCCAGAAACTTAGAAGCTTGGAAAGAAGTATTCTGACTTTCCCAGGTGTTAATTAGCTAGTGCTACCATAGTCATCAAAAGGAAGGCCTGAAGTCCATTTTATCTTGTATCATAGTAGATAAACTGTATTATTTTACAGAACAGTGGAAAAGACGGACAGGAGAGTGACTCTGGGCTTCAGTCAAAGCCCACTCAAAGCAATAAGACAATGAACTATTTGGCCTTTCATGACTGAAATCAGTGGGAAGCTTGGATCTAACTTAAGAGGTGCAGGTTATGCTGCATCGACCAAGTTTATCTGAATATGCAGTGCAATGAAAAGCAGTTGTAGGCTATTTTGAAGTAAAATTACTCCACTGGCATTATAGGATTTTTTTTTTTTTAATTCTAAACTATATCCTGTACTTCTTTGAAGGACTGCTTTCCAACTTGCAATTGCAAGAAGATACAAAAACTGAAGTAAATGTGTCAAGTGAAGAAAGAAAAAAAAAGTTAGGTTAGATGTATCAACTGGCTTACCACATACACTGACACAGGAATGGAGGTTGCTGGGGCTTAAAAACGAAAATCATTAAACCTTAAAAAAAAAAGACATTATTTTATTACCCAGATATGGATCTCCAGTGCGTATAGTAAAGAGATAAAAGACAACACTTACTAATATAGAGAGTTATTAACTTGAGGAGCTGGTTGTAATGCACTAGCTGGAGCTGACAGCCTTCTGGCTCACACACTGTATGATATAATCTGTCTCCCAACACCTGAAGAAATTAGCTTTGCTCTCTGCTGTGTAAGACGCACACCCGTCTATTTGTGTGCAGATATATGGATTCTGATATGAGGCCTGCTGAAATTTGTAGAAAGGCTCTTACTCATCTCAGTGGAGCTTTGAATCAGTCTGCAGCTGACAGGAATTCAGACTGCATTCATATTATGCATTGGCATAGTTGAAGATTCACATATTTCCACAATGAGCAGCCAGCACCAATCCTCTGAAACCTGTTTATCAAATCACATCTTTTCTATGACACCACTGCTTTCATATTTTTTTCTGGTTTATTTTATTATTGGTGCCTTTTTCTTCTCTAATAAACTGATCGCCATGGTGGTAACAAAAACTCAAGAGTCAGAGGCATCCCCTTACAGCACGCTGTCCTGACAGACCAGGGCAGCTCTGCCCCCCAAACAGTACTGATGGAAGAAAACTTAAGAAGCACACCTGCATCCTTTCTTCTTCCCTGAGGAGAAAATATCCATCTAGCCTTGAAAGATGTGGATGATAGTCTTTACGAAAATCTTCTTACAATAAGATGGCAAAGTCACTATTATTGGTCGCACAAACATTACAAGACAGACATCTAAACAAAATTATACATTTCGATTTTTAAACCAGGATCAAAGTTAGTTTTCAGTGATTGTGATTCCTGGCACAAAGTGCTCCAAACACCATATCAGCATGGGGTTTTTTTCCTTTCATTTATTAAAGCATCTAAACGAGATTTCATCATGCGTGCACAGGGTAAACACAATCTTAAGATAGCACTTAGGAAATGGTCTTTGTTGAATTATAATCTCTTGAGCTTCACTCTATATTCCAGCTGTCATTAGAGAAATTAAAGTGTACCTTTTCTGTGCCTTGTTTGTTTTAAACATTCAGGATTCAAAACCATATAAAAGGTAAGATTTACTGTACCAAAACACAAATGCATAGTGTTGTTTGAGGGAGACAATGAAAGTCTCTGTATACGCTGCCACCGATATCTTAACACTAATTTGGAAGTATCCCATGTGTTTACTACAGTCATTAGAAACCTTCTAATTTACAAAAACAGCTAAGTTCGCTTGTTATCTAGCTTTTTTTCTTTCTTTTTGGGGGGTGCAAGATCAAAGTTTAGCCACACATTCAGGCACAGAAGCTATTGGCTACAATCCCCAACGTGAGCAGTGCAGCAAGTAAGAACAGTGCTTCAGCATCATGGTGGAGGGATGATCTGATCCTAGCCTGATCATCAGGAGACTACCTGAATCTCCTCTTCTGGGGGACCCTCACACCCTTTGCTCTAACATCAGCCCACACCAAGGGGACCCTCTTCAGAGCCCTAGCCCTGCCTGTGGGCAGCCTGTGCCACCTCGCAAAAGTGGCTCCATGAGTTTGTGGGGAGATCAAACACCCCTGTGCCTGTCCTTGGACACCTCAGCATCACAGCCTCCCTTCAAATCACCTGGGAGACAGTGCCCTGCAGACACACTGGGACACCACTGGCCTCCAGGCATGGAGCATGCACATCGTTCAGTGAGATATGGCATTTTTTCTAGGCTAACACTAAGGGAAAACAGGTGTGCAAAAGCTCTGAAATCAGATTTCACGGGTGTTCCCCTGTTGAAGGAAACTACCCAGCTTCCCCAGTGTAGTTGCTCTTATCAGCATGGTGTTCAATTCCCCTGACTCATCAGAGCTGCCCTCCCACTTGGGAGCCACTCTTGGCTCTCCTGCACGCTCTCACAGGTCGTTTCGTACTTCCCGAGTCCCACCACATCCTCTTTCCCTTCGTGGGCACTGCAAGCTTGCAGCTCTCCCCTGCTTCTTTTCTAATGGTGTTGGCAAGGCAGGCACCATGCACGTCTGGGTACCCTCTGCAGGGGAATGTACAGCAGCATGGGGACTGGCTGTCAGAGCGTAAGGACCTTGAAGATGCTGAAGTCCACCCTGCCATCAGGATGCGAGGGAAAACTGTGAAGGAGCTTAAACAATGAAGGAGGTAAAACTAGCAGATGGAAAGGAAAAAAGAGCGAAGAAAGCATTGAGAATCCATGCATAATGATAGACTGAATAATAAGGACCCAAATCTTACGAAGATCGGCAAAAGGTAAAAAAAGACTAAACAAATAATGCTGAAAACTGTGAAGGAGAGCATATGAATAAAAAAATTAGAGAGAGAAAAGAGGACAGAAATGCTCAGTGAAACAAGGTCTAATGAGTGGCTATTTTAGGGAATGGAAGAATTCATCCAAGGTCAATAGTCATATCGCCTGGTAGAGTAAATCAGCATTGGAGGAGGACTTTATATTACATCTACCCAAGCAATGCTGCACACTGCTTGTGCAATGGTGAGTCTCTGAGATCTCCTTATTGTACAGGCTTCTCAGGGAACGGACATCCATACACCAGGTGCAGCATCCATTGTTATCAGGTGATACAACCAGAACAGTCACCTGAACAAGGATGGGCAATGAGTTTTGCAGAGAACTGTCTTATAATCATAGAATCATAGAATGGTTAGAGTTGGAAGGGACCTTCAAAGGTCATCTAGTCCAACCCCCCTGCAAGAAGCAGGGACATCCCCAACCAGATCAGGTTGCTCAGAGCCTCATCCAGCCTGGCCTTGAACGTTTCCAGGGATGGGGCATCCACCACCTCTCTAGGCAACCTGGTCCAGTGCTCTAAACTCTCATTGTAAAAAAATTTTTCCTAATATCCAATCTAAATCTACCTCCCTCTAATTTAAAACCATTACCCCTCGTCCTATCACAACAGGCCCTACTGAACAAGCCTGTCCCCATCTTTCCTGTAGGCCCCCTTGAGGTACTGGAAGAGCGCTATCAGGTCTCCCCGGAGCCTCCTCTTCTCCAGGCTGAACAGCCCCAACTCTCTCAGCCTGTCCTCGTAGGAGAGGTGCTCCAGCCCTCTGATCATCTTCGTGGCCCTCCTCTGGACCCTCTCCAACTGGTCCATGTCCTTCTTATGTTGGGGGCTCCAGAACTGGACACAGTACTCCAGGTGGGGTCTCACCAGGGCAGAGTAGAGGGGGAGAATCACCTCCCTCGACCTGCTGGCCACGCTCCTCTTGATGCAGCCCAGGATGCAGTTGGCCTTCTGGGCCGCAAGGGCACATTGCCGGCTCATGTTGAGCCTCTCATCCACCAGCACTCCCAAGTCTTTCTCCTCAGAGCTGCTCTCAATCCATTCTCCTCCCAGCCTGTATTTGTGCCTGGGATTGCCACGACCCAAGTGCAGGACCTTGCACTTGGCCTGGTTGAACTTCACGAGGTTGGCATGGGCCCACCTCTCCAGCCTGTCAAGGTCCCTCTGGATGGCATCCCTCCCTTCCAGCATGTCAATAACTTGGTGTCATCGGCGAACTTGCTGAGGGTGCACTCTATTGCACTGTCCATGTCACCGACAAAGATGTTGAACAGGGCCGGGCCCAACACGGACCCCTGAGGGACCCCACTGGTGACCGGTCTCCACATGGACATCGAGCCGTTGACCACCACTCTCTGAGTGCGGCCATCCAGCCAACTCCTTATCCACCGAGTGGTCCATCCATCAAACTCATGCCTCTCTAGTTTAGAGAGAAGGATGTCACGCAGGACAGTGTCAAAAGCTTTGCACAAGTCCAGGTAGATGATATCTGTTGCTCGTCCCTTGTCCACCGATGCTGTTACCCTGTCATAGAAGGCCACCAAATTGGTCAGGCACAATTTGCCCTTGGTGAAGCCATGCTGGCTGTCACCAACCACCTCCTTGCTCTCCATGTGCCTGTCGTAGTTCAGCCCCAATTGGGACCAGACTACGCAGTCTCTCTCCCGTTCCCCCCACCCTCCGAGAGAATAGAGGGAGATGATATAAGGTAAAACAGCTCGAGGTTCGAGATAAGGATGGGGAGAAATCCTTAAAGTTACCGTCACGGGCAAAACAGACTCGACTTGGGGAAAACTATTCATTTCTTTCTAAAACTAGCAGGACAATGTGACAGGGAACAAGATAACTTCCCCCCACCCCTCCCTCTTCCTGGGCTTAACATTATCTCTACTACCTTCCCCTCCCGAGCGGCACAGGAGGGAAGAGGAAATGGGGGTTGCAGTCAGTTCATCACACAATGTTTCATGCCACTGCTTCCTCGTCAGGGCAAGAACTCCTCGCATTCCTCCCCTGCTCCTTCGTGGGGTCCCTCCCATGGGCCACAGTCCTTCGTGAAACTGCTCTGGCGTGGGTCATCTCTTCCACAGGGTGCAGTCCCTCCAGAACAGCTGCCCCAGGGGGCCCTCCACAGGCCACAGCCTCCTTCAGGCCTTCACCTGCTCCGGCGTGGGCTCCTCCACAGGCTGCAGGTGGATCTCTGCTCCTCCGTGGACCTCCATGGGCTGCAGGGGGACAACCTGCTCCACCACGGTCGTCACCACAGGCTGCAGGGGAATCTCGGCCAGGAGCCACATTACCCCTCCCCCTCCTTCTTCACTGACCTTGGTGTCTGCACCCATTCCTCACAACAGGCTGGCAGACGCCTCTCAGGATCCTTTTTACATCTTATTCACTTCTCATCTCCTCTCCACTTCTTGCAGCCAGGCCGGGCCAAGTTGGGCCCAGTCAGCCGCCCGGCGAGAGGCCAGAGGGTGAGGCCTGCAAGGCCCACAAGGCTCACACCTCCCCCTCTCTGCCCCTCCTCAGCTGCTTCACATCTTCTCCCCTTTTTTTTTTTTTTTTTTTTTTTTTTTTCCCCTTCTTAAATACGTTATCACAGAGGCGTTACCAGGGAACATTCTGCTACCAATTGGCTCAGCCTTGGCCAGCAGCGGGTCCGCCCTAGGTCCGTCCGAGTCCACTGAACAAAGGGGAGCGACTTCTAGCAGTTTCCTACAGAAGCTGCCACCTTAGGTCCCTCCACACTAAACAAAACCAGAACAGTGCCTTACAATGGTTTCCAGGAGAATCTGCTCCATGACCTTGCCAGGCACAGAGGTGAGACTGACCGGCCTGTAGTTGCCTGGGTCCTCCTTGTTCCCCTTTTTAAAAATAGGGGTTATGTTCCCTCTATTATAAGAATAATAGTCTTATAAGAATAGAGCATGTTGTAAACAGACAGACTTGAGACAGCTAATGCTAATAAATTCTGAAAAATTGTAATTGTCATTTCAGGCCAAATCTAAGTGTAGAGGCTGAGGTGACATCCACAACTCCCTACCATCTGCCCAACACCCCCAATAGCAATCTCCAAAACATGGCAGAAGGGACCAACGTCTGAAAAGGAGGACGACTTTGTTAACGTCTGGTGAAAAGAGGGGACCAAGACACAAGCTTTAGAGACATTTAATTTATACTCAGAGAGATTTCTGTTGAAAGGAGACACACACCAGAAACTGGATTGTATCAACAGATGGAACTTTGAATTGATAAACTGCCCCTGAGTGTGTCTGGGGTGAGTAGTTTCCACACCACCACCTTCCAGCATAGGGTACAAGCACCATACCCTATAAGGTGGAGTTTTCCTAAAAAACATATTTAATTGATGAAGTAGGAGATATTTAAAGGTCTTTCATGGAGAAGAAATCTGCCCATTTTGCATCTTGTATGCATTATTGCCAAAAAATAAAATTATGAGAAAGTTACAGAGCTGCAATAGATAGTGAGCCACAGTTAGCAGGATAAGACGCAGCCAGGAGCAGAGTACAGAGACATTGGTAGATCTCTCGGTGTCTTGGTTCCCTGCAAGACTTGACAAACACCTGAAAACTGGTACCTTATAAACTTCCTTGAAAATTGAAATCTGTCCTTTTTTTTTGACACCAGTTAAATCCTGGAAGAAGGGTTACACAAATTCAGATATTGCAGGATTAGAATCAGACATTTGGCCAAATAAATTAATCCATGGTTTTCTTTTAAGCCTCAGTTTTATAGTCATATCCCCAGGCAGAGTAAATCAGCTGGTTCTGACCTTAAGAACAATGTCCTAAAATATAGCCAGTCTATGTATACAAAAATAAAGTTGTCTACCTCTAAAGTGATACACTGAAGAGGATGTTGAGAGAGAGGAATCTCAGAGGGAGGTTTGATTTTATTTTTTTAGTGGTAAAAGCATAAAGCCTTTTTGTCATAACAGTTAGTGTTATTTCTCAATGCACTTGTGTACTCTTATTCAGAGTTTTACTAATAAGAATGATAAATTGCAAATATTTTTTTACTCTTGAGATATTTCAAAAAAATAACTGACATTTAAAATCTGCATGCTTAGCAGGTCATTAATTACTTCATTTAAGAGTTGACAGGTCTCATGTCATGCTAGACGCTGTTTTTCAAACTGTCACACCCACGCTCTGCCTAAAAGCTGTTGAGTATAAGCGTCATCATTTATAATGCAAAAAGGGTATCATTGATTATGTCCTGATTATTCATCATAATGCTTTCTTTCACATGTACTTAATCATTGTGGTTTCTTGGAATATGCAAACCTTTCAGGCAAATCTTTCTACAGAGCAGTCCAAACAGTGCTCTGAACTGACACCAGCTGGGTAAACAGGGCTCAGGACTCTGGGAACAATGCAGGGGCACAAACCCCACCTACAGGAAGCCAGCTTGGGAGGGAGGGCACTTGGGAAGGAAGGACAGAGGAGGTCTGCAGAACTGAGGTCCGATTTCCACAGCTGAAGCAATGCATGACCCCAGAACCAGGTCTGCAGTGATATCTTCAGGATGGCCGTGGTGAACACAGCCCTCTTGGCACAGGTAGCTTCTGTGGTTCAGTCAACGAGCAAAGGCATCAGAAGAACATAACAGTGAGATCAGGTAGTGATTTCCGCTGAAAAAAAATTACTTCATCACAACGATTTGCGTGTGATTTTCTAGGAAAAGCTGATGAAGCAGCAAAGTCCATACACATTCAGCCTTCAAAAAAAAGGTACCTTCCATTAGCAACTGGCCCAAAAATCACACCATTCCCCTCCTGAGGACTCCTAGAAGTTGACTTTTACAGAGGAGGTTTACCGGAGTGAGCATTTCCAGTAGTCACAGAGACATATGCTAAAAGAGAAAGATAAACTATCATGTTCTAGGGCTTTAGCAACCAAGACAAATATAAATGCTAAGTACAAACATTTGACCTGTAATTAACTAATAAAAGAAAGCTACGCAGCATATTTCTAACTATGGAATTTTTTAAAAGTCAGAACTCAGTGGAGCTAGAACTGTTTCTTGCTGTGTTTTGGGGATTTCTTTCACTAGTGAGTGTAACGGTGGTCAACACCTTCCTAGAACCCCATGGAGCTACTGAATTTCTTGGGGCTGTTGTTGCTGCCAGCATCATACCTGTGTAAGTACAGATGAAATGCACTGGAGCATCCATGTTCCCCGCTGTGCTGACGTGACCCATGCCAAGGACATGGGATTCTTCACAGGCTGGAGCCCTCAGCCAGTGTCAAGGGCTGTGCCCACCATTTGGGGCTCATGCTCATCCTGGAGCACCAGTTGTTGGAGCAAAGCGGGAAGCTTGCCACAGAAATGAAATCCACTGTGTTTGGAGCTCAGCCTTTGCTTCTGCAAATGTGTTTTGAAAGGGACGCTCAAACCTTAAAATATTTACTAGTTAGAGGAGAAGAGGCCTGTGATTCCAAGTGCTTTCAGCCTTGGGGGAAAGGGCCTGAGGAGTCGGTTTTTCTTCATCTAAAAAAGGGAGTCAGAGCATCTCTGAACACTGGCGCAGGCAATGCTTCAGCTGACGGAGATGAAATTATCCCCAGAGGAGCTGTATTTCTCCTATTAAAAAAACCTTGCTTTTCACATCTGTGAGCATGAAGCTCTGGCTATTTGGCAGATGCATAACAAAGTTATTTTAAAAGCAGAACATCATCTTCTGGGAATATCACCATGCAGCACCAGTCAGAGCAGGAGGGGGAAGGTTTGCCTTTTCATTGCTTGTGGTCTGGGCACCAAAGAGCCTTGACTCTGTCCTCCCCTAAATTTGCCGGCTGCAGTAGTCAAGTGAGGGGTAGATATAACTCTGGTGTGACAGGGGGCTGCATCTGCGGGCACAGGAGGAGAAAGACATCTTCAGACCCTGGGTAGAGCCGCAGGCACCCAAACAGCAGACGGCACCTCCGCTCTGGTGTAGTAGGCAAGGACAAAGGAGGACTTAGAGATTTGATCCTACGGGATCTTTGTCAAGTCAGGTAGGCCCAAAAATGCAATACCTCAAAGGATGGTACAAGGAAACATACATAATTTTAAAATGGTCTGAAGCATCTGCTGTGCCTTTGCCAAAAATAACTGAAAGGCATATTTCAAATTACCCTCCTGTTCTTTATTTGTCCGAAAGTAGCCACAGCCTTATTCAGGGGTCAGGACTTTTTTGTGCTGAACTATGAGGGCTAAAAGAAATTGCTGGTGAGCTTCTCAAATTCAAGCTGCAAACAATTTTTTTTTTCCTGAAGATCTCAATTAAACATTCTGAGCTCATTGACATGCTAGACACACCCGCACCAAATCTCCAGACCTGGTCACTCAAGGCTGAACTTGAACAAGGAAAGACACAACTCTGAAAAACAGGCTGTGGCCCCTTTATGAAAAAATGCAGTTGATAATTCCTTCTCCACCCTATCGATGGTGAGTCTGAAGGTCAGATTTTTTCAGCTATGTAAAGCTTTCTCCAGGCCATCCTGTAAACCACTTCACTTAATATTAATTAATTTTTATTTAAAACCAAGCTTGCAAAAATATGAATTCCCTATTTGAATAAAACCTACCTACAGGAAGAAATATGCATTCATAACACACGTATATCTTTCTGTCGGTAATTCTACAGTCCTCAGAGGATAGGACAATGGAGTTTTCAGTTTTGCAGAGGAAAACTAAGACCCACAAATATGAAAAGGTGGCCTACATCCATAGAGGAGAATAAGGGAGCTGAACAGACAACACTACACGTTTTTCTACGTGATCAACTGGACTCTTCCTCCCTTTCAAAATGCAGTTTTGGAGACAGGGAGACAAGAGGAAGCTATTAAGGGGTCTCCAAAACCTGCAGGCCAAAAAAATCACCACCTTTAAACACTGAAGTTACTCAAGCAGTGTCAATGTTAAGATTAAAATGGAGAACAGCGTTACAGTTCATAATGGCAGAAAAAGTAATGCTGATAACATTATCTGTAAGGTTAATTAATGCATAATTGTTCCTTGGAAGCCTTTTTCTTTTGTTCCAAAGCAGGTTGTTTGCCAAGCAAACGCCACTAGATGTGTGAACCACCTACAGCAAATGTTCATACAATGAAAGTTTCAGAAGTGACTGGTGATATTTGCTCAAGTATTATTTTCAGCCACCTGCACTGAGTTTACAAAGCGGGTGGGCAGCCGTCCTATCTTTTGTGTTTCCAGCTTTCGTTGCTGAGCTACCACAACTCATTCCCAACAGTGAAAATAAACCTGATTGGTTTCTTCCTCTGCCTGAACCTCAGGCTTCCAGAAAGAGATCGTGTACCCAAACCACACAAGGGGACTCCCTTCCTTTGAACTCTTTTATGTGCCCAGGCAGAAGCTGCCTTTGAAATCCACAGTAGTGGATTATGATCTGGGGGATGTTTTCTGACATGTCGAATGAACATGAGAAACGATTCAAACAGAGATATCAAACCTCCAGTAAGTTTTATCTGACCACATCTTCCTGTGACCCTGAGGCCAGCTCTCTAATAAACCAACGTGGTTATTCCCACACATGAAGAATTAAGGAAATGACTGCAACAGATTATGGGTGCCACTCTTATTACAAAAAGTCATAACAGCCTTTTTTTTTAAAAGTCACCTTCTGTGTGACTTTACAGCACACGTTTCATAACAGGGAGGTAATACCTAACCCAAATCCAGGAAAGCAGACTCCAGGCAGAGGAGTCAAGGGCCAGCGATGCTGGAGGCTTCAGTCCAGCAGAGGAGCCAAGTTTCTAACCCACAGGGACCTGAAACAATTTTTAATACAAGCACAAAAGCGAAGAAGAAAAGAAGCCTGGAAATTGTGCAAAGCATGTGGATGGAGACAGCAGCCATGGCTGATAGGAAACAGGACTGTTCCCTGCTAAGAGAGGATAAGGGAAAGCAGCCATACAGAAAGGGACCCAGATTAAACCGTCATGGAAGTGATCAGAGGAGAATTTTTGGAACTGCATTCAGGGGTTCATTATTTTCCTTTGGTTTCTGTCTCTTTTGCTTTTCAACAGTGAATGCATCAAGATATTTTTTAATAAAGCTAGCTATTCCCTAGTTTATTGACACTTGAACCCAGGAGGATACAAATGGAATATCTGACCTGCCTTAGAAAGCATCTTAATAAAAGATGTTTGGAAAGCCTAAACTACATGCTGCAGCAGCTCAATAGCTAGATAACAGTCACACTGCCCAGGAAAGATACCAGACGTGTAAAGGAGCTCACTGATGACCCAGAATAAGGGCACATATTGACCAGTAAATATCAAGGCCTAGTTTACTATAAATCATATAGGATTAAAAGATTGGTGCCTACCACAACAGTTTTGGCTGCCCAGAGCGTGGGCCGAGGCCTAAGTTGTGATGCTATACGTACATTTGTTGACATGGTCATCTGCTTTGTGCAGAAGTGTAAGATTGCCTTTGCCATCTGCCTCCCAAATAGCAAAAGGGTAGTGGTATTTTGCAAAGTGGATCTTTTGTAAACGACAAGCATCAGAAAAAGCATTAAGTGGCCCTTTTCCTGCAGTTGTGCCTTGGAAGAGAATAAAAACGCCCTACGTTGAAAACCAGCCTGAAAGATTATTTTTTAAAAGTTTTCCATATAAGTTTCAGAGACATATTAAGCGCTGTAGATTGAAGCAGTTAAACATTTTCAGACACAGACAGTGTCACTGTGTGTCTGCAATGCCAGGAAACCTGAGAGTGCTTCGTAGCAGCACTGTGTCTGCATAGAAGACCTGGGCCTTCAATCTAAGTAGTAATTTTTTGCATAAAAAAGAACTTAATTGATGACACAAGACCTTTTTTTTTTTTACATAATTGCAAAAGATGAGTAAGTTAAAAATGACCAGGCTCTGACCCTGTGCCATGGTTTAATAGACAATACCCCACAGTGGCCTTTATGGACTTTATGTGGATTTTGGTTTTTAAGTGTCCTCAAGCCCTTCTCTTGGACTAGGACCCAAACATGCTCACTACTGTACAACTCTAGCACACAAAATCCTCCCACGCTCCAAAATGTTTACCGTTGAAATACAAACCAAGAAATATGCAGGCAAGAAACACAAGGAAACAAGAGCAATTGTATCTAAGCAGCAAGGCAAATGTGCAATAACGAAGTGGCTTGGTAGACACAGGCATCTTGTCCTGTGTATAATCTATTTTGCAGTCAACAGATGAAGACTTAGTAAAGCCAAGGTAAAGTACTGAAGTTGTTCCTGAACTTCTCTTGGGCTTTTTGGTTTTTACTTGGGGGGGGGGGATTTTGCTGTTCTTTGAATCAGACAAGAAATTGACCCCATATCAATATGCAGATTATAAACTGAATGACAGGCAAAATGATGCTATTGTACATTCTCAGGGATGCTGTTGTTGAGCTGACAGCTAGACGCCCATAAGGTGATTGCCAAGGGGCAGCCAAGATTTTTGTTTGGACAGAAGGTAATGACCCGGATTAGAGAGGTGTACCTCTGACTCATCGGCAGGAAGATTAAGGTTGTGTTTACAAGTGAGATTATCCTGGGAGAAGATGTAGAAGATTATTTCACAGACTCCAGGTAAATTATTTGTGAGGTGAGAGTCTAATGTTCAAGGTGAGTAAAATTATAAAAATCTGGCTTTTAGAGGTACATCCAGGTCAAAGAAAACTTCAGCAGAATAGCAGTAGCTATCTTTCTTAACCATGCAATTTATTTGCCCTATGATCCATTTGAGCTAGTTCTTTATCATGTTTTATATTGCAGCAGGTACAGACAATTCATATGACGCAAAAGGGAGGGTGTGTTTGTTTTGGAAAGTGCTGTGGTAAATTCCACATTTAACATTACAATACACTGCCCTTGAATAGCATTGTTGCCAAAATACAGCTAACATCTCAGCTTATGAACTCACCCTTAGTCCTGACCATCTTCCTTGCCACTTGCCACCATTTTCCTTAGCACTGGGATGTACAGCTCTCCACCACCGCGTTGGGAAGGAGGAGGCTGTTGATATGTCGTATCCGGTGAGCATGCTATCAGCCAGGGCAGCAGCTCTTCCATGTGCAGTGCCTGATAGCACAGGACATGAGCAATCCTTCATTGCAGAAAACCACAGTATGTCGTCAAAGATCTTATCATCAAGGAGCTGTTTGCTCTTCAGAGCGGAACTGTGCAGTTATCTTCAAATATTCAAGAGGCATGTTGCCCACATCCCTTCAGAACAAGTGAAAACAGATGGAAACCTCAAGATGGGAAGAGGTGCACTTGCCAAAGTGGTTTTTTCTCATCCAAACACACATGTTCAGGGTGGTGCTCTGGCAGCATTGAACAGTGGGTGGACCACATGACTGGCTGCTACTACTTCATGAGCGAGGATTATTTTTTTTTAGCTCAGGCTGAAGAAATTTGCATTTTCGGGTCCCAAGGCCAGTTCTACTCTCAACAACACCCTGAAAAGCACAGCATCTTCTATTCATAGAAAGAACGAGCTCTGCAGAAAAATGGCAACAGAGCCCTTGCAGATGCTAAGAAACCTGATTAAGAACCACACCACGCACATCTTAGAGCAGTTGCATGTATCTATCCCATAACTGTTGCATCGTGCATGTGGCACAAGAGGCGTTTGGCTCAGGAGTCTACTAGGTCCAAAATACCCTGCATGCAAGCAGAGCTAAGACAAGTGAAACTGCAGTAGACTCTGTTACTGGACAGGGGTCTGTCTCTCACCATTTAGTGGTACAAAGTCAGGACATAGTAAAATGGCATTTGTTCCTTTGAACTATGAAGTTTCATCCAGAAATTTGCTGCATTGGCATGCAACTGAAACATATAACTGCACTGTGGACAAGCACAGTCAACTGAGCAGTGCTCACCTGCTAAGTGAACCTAGAGAGCGCCCAGATCCTGCAGACTTCACATTAAAATGTGTCATAGAGCGAAGATGCCCTGGAAATGCAAGAGACTTTAAGGTGGTTGTTTTGTGATTCATGCAGACCTCTAGATGTGTGCAGCCATCCTCATCTGGTACGTTTTAACCCTGCACAGGTTGCACATGGCAGAATGAAGTCCAAGGCAGTCCTGACCAAAATGCAGGAGTGCATGTCAGCACAACTTATGGTAAGTATGTTGATACCACAGTCAAAAGTTGTGTCTATGCCTTGCTGAAGGCATAACCAAGATAACTGTCTGGTAGCTAAATCCCATTCTGATTAACTGGATGGCTAAGCAGGACAGAGCTCTAATCACCTGTGAATCCATGAGGTCTCTCATCATCTGAAAACCGACCAGCGTCTCAGACCAGTGCTGCAGGCTGCCTCCCTGTGCTCCCGCCAGCACTGGAGCCAGCACTGCACCAGCTCAGATGTGTTTGCAGGAGCTGTCATAACACAGATCCCATGTCTTGTTTCCTTGATACAGTCCTCTATAAATCAGTCAGAAGTGTAATAAAAAAAATATTATTATAGTCAAAATGCTGTAAAGTTCTTGTCTTCAAGACATTTCTTTGGCTCCGTACTGATGTTGGAAGAATAAGCCAAGATATCACCTTTGCTTTTGACTCTCAAGGGTGCCTAAGGCAATCAAGCACTCGACACACGTTGATTTTCTTTGGGCACGCCTCGCACATCTTTGAAAACCCCAGTTGTTGTGCTTTTCCAAGCAGATATGTTTCCCCGGGAATGTGACTGTGCTACGAAAGGCACTGTCTCCCAGTGCAGGCTTGCAGTTCCCTTCCACTGCTCAGTGAGAGCCAACTGCAATGTTACAGCAAGCTACTTTTAAAAATTTCTCTGCCAGTTCTGTACACATTGCAAAAGCATATCAGCACTGAGGTTTTCGTGGTAAACTGGGAGAGGAGTTAACAGTGTGCTACTAGCACTATCTAACCTCAGCTGTTTTATCCCAACATGGCTGTGGTTTGATCTTCAAACAAGCCGAAAGATAAGCAAATATCTGATGTGACCCCTCTTGCATCATGTATATTTTATGAAAGCAAACAGCACTGTGTAATATTGTGAATCATACCTCACTGCTGAATACTCAACAGAGTAATCACTTTGCCAGAACAGGTGTTGCAAGTGCTTTTATTCCTCCCCAAAACGAACAACAAATATGAACAACCATGAGGGAATCTCATGCAGAGATTGCTGGGAACAGAGAGGGAGCCTCTGCTCTCCCTACAGCCAAAATAGTGTCCAGAGGATCCTGTCCTGCTTTTGTTCCAGTTCTCACAGGCAGGTAACCAGACAAAAGAGAGATAAGGGTAATAGTGGTAGACCTAGGAGAAGTTAACTTTTCTGATTCCTGTTCCCCGTTTAACAGGGGCACCCTATTTTCCTTGTCACTAGCACCTCAGAGTTACATTTCCATAATTGTTCATTTGGTTTCTTCTTAAAATAATGCATGGGCTACACAAACAGAAGAACCTTATTTCAGTGAAGCATCTCATTGCAAAGGCATCCTGCAAAGAGCAGAAAAAGGCAAAAAACATCATTCACGTCATTAGTAGAATCACACAAGTCAAAAACTAAAAACAATTGCGCATAGTTCTCAGGTCCCTTGAGACCTGACATTTAAATCTCATATATATTTCCTGCAAGTATTACAAGAGCTTCTTAAAAATATGCTTGTCTGCAGCTAAATAATGAACCACCAAATCCAAGCCATACACACCAAGAATCTTAAACCAACTATTCATTAGTATTTACAATTCTAAATAATTTTAAATGAAGAAATTAAAATTTTATTAAGAGACACACTGAGCCAAGGTTACTAATACGATTTTTTAAAACTTGCATTTAGGTCTCAAAACATCTGGAGGAGTACTGTAAGGCAGAAATAAAGCACCATTTTGTCTTGAGATGGACTTTCAGGATCCTAAGGTCCTGAAACGCCACTGAAATCCACTAAACAGGTCATATTTCTCTTTTAAACATTATAGGATTTTAAATTATGTGCAGTTTAAGAAGGAGTAAGACATTGTTACAGTGTCAGCGCTTTTCCTTTAAAAGCTTATCCTGACCAAATGAAAATTGTAACCCAGAAAGGATTTGCCAAAGAAAGGCTCTTTAAGATTTAAATAACAAAAATGTTGAGCAATTCTTAAGTCTGTTCTTAAGTCACAAAGTTGGACAGCTTAAGCAGACACAGGAGACTTGTACATTTTAATAAGCACAATTGTCTAGATAAAAGGGTAGACACCACGAGTTTCCAAACTGCAACTCTATCACCTGCTAATGTGTGGGCTCTGCATCGCAGTTTTGGTCCTTTCTAAAGAATTGGCAGATCAGTGCCAATTCCTTCTTTTGTTCCAACTTTCTTAAATTTATTGCAGTACCACAGTATTAGCCCGTCATTCTGGGAAGCTATATTATCACTTCCTTTCATTCTGCCATGAATAATTTGGTTTGTTAGTCAGAGTACGCTCTCAGGTTAACTCTCTGCAAAATCAGAAGCAAGCTGGTTTACTATCAGCACGCTCCTCAAGCACTATGTCAATCCAACCCCATCGACATCTTTCAGAAATTAGCTGTGATGAACTAGCTCTTCAGTGAGTTGCATTACTGAAAAACATAACAGCATGCTCACATTTTCAGCTGCTTTGGATAAGAGTTTAGCACACATTATCCGTTCAGGAAGTAGAAATCACTTCCTGTGCCCACTTTGTGGTTCATGGGCCTATAACACACCTTTTGTGGTTACAGAGCTGGAAGAGAGTGAGCAGCAAAACACACATCGGTGAGGCTACCATCTGGCAGCTTCTGAATATAAAAACATAGAAAGAAACAGCAATTCTGTATGAGAACTAAAATAATTCATCCCAATGTCCAGCCTCTGACAGTAGCCAGGACAGATGCTCAAGGAAAAAGCGTAAGACAGAGAAGCAGCATGACGGTCTTGTTCCAGTTTGCATCCAGACCATTGGCTCTGTCCTTGTCTTGACCCTTTCAGAAACCGTTTCTCCTTTGGCTTCCAGAGCATCTTCTGGCAATAAGTTCACAAACCAATTATGCACTACTGTGAAAAAAAAATTCCCTTTTGTTTTTTTGCTTTGTAATCCCACTAGGGATCCCTGCTGCTTGTATTTTGAGAAAGAATATTTAATCTTTCCCTATCTGCCTTCCTCATACTAGTCAAGATTTGAGAGTCTCCTGTCATAACCCTTTCCCATCCCATTTGTCTGTTTTCCAAAACTTATGAAAAGTGGCATGTTTGAACTTACTCTCTGCAGGGATCACTTCAGTCTCTGCTTTTCTCTTTACTGTTGCTAGTTTTGCTGTATTCAAGAAGCGATAATCAGGGGCGTGTGTTATATTATTTACATCCTATTGCATTATATTGCACTATACTTTGCTATATTATTCCTATCTAAAAGGAAGTACACTCATGAGTTATACAGAGGTTGATAAATTCTCTGTTCATTCTCTGTCCCATTCCCAGTAATCTCTAATAGTCTATTTGCCTTTTGACTGCTGCTGAGCACTGAACCAGTATTTTCATATACCAAAACCCAACAGTCACAAGGTGATACCAGTATCCTGAAGGCAATCAAATCCCCAGTTTAAATATCACATTGACTTCAAAGAGTCTCAGCTGAAGAATATATGTGCAATGGAGTGAATCTGTTCCTGAAGAAAGGGCTGAAATACGGCCTGCACATCCCTTAGCTCCTAGGCCTGCACATCCCTTAGCTCCTAGTCAAATAGCTCGTGTTTGAAATTAAGTGGAACAACAGCTATTTAGCATAGAACTGAATTTAACTCCAAACAGTCTGAACTGCCAGACAGTTTTAGTTGGCATGAATTCATCAATAAAAACTCTGATTCATTTATTTAACCTTAAAAGGTCAGAAACAGTGCACATTTGGCAGAAACAAATGCTTTTTGCTCATGCTGACGACAAACAAAACATTCTAGGCAAGGAGGAAGCACTCCCTACCTTCACTATTTTTTTCCTGATGGCTTTCAGCAGATTTGCATGGCTCCTGAACACAGAAATTATACTGCAGAGCATGGACATATACGGTCTGAGAGGGGCACTAAGATCAATTAATTCAATAAATAAAATATTTTAATCTGAGTTTAGTTGTATGCATTGTGATAAGGAGATGAACATTTGGAAGCAGACCCTAAAATAATATTAAACTACACATACTTAATAATAAAAATTATATTTTAGCTATCAAAACATATTGAGAATTATTAAAACAAGTTAAAATATGCATTTGTAGAATTTCTAAGCTCTAAAACATCACATACAAATTAGAGCAACTGACTTAAAGAAAAGAACAACTTCTCATGACTGCCTCAAATCTAAGAAGTCTTGATCTTGGTTGGAACTTCACTGTGCTTTCAAATGTAACAAATCAATTAATCACAGCCCAGGTTACATGTTTTATTTTAAAGGCTGTTGAAAAACATACCCCACTGGCTGGCACCTGGGGAAAGCTACATAGCAAACTCAGCTGTCGTGCTACACCAAAGCAGCCCCTCAATTCTGCAGAATGCTTCTGCTGTGAAAAAGTGCATCATGTACTCAGAAGTGATCATTCATGTGAACAGCCAAGACTAATGCTTCTGAAACTCTCATGCTTACTGCACATATTTTTCTCTTTGCTATATGCCTCACAGTCACATCTGTATCTTCCTCAGTATTGAGAACCAGTCTGTGCTCCTGTGCCACTTATGCTTTCAGCACAGCGATTCATTTCTATCTTTCTTTCTTTCTTTCCCTCCTTATTTTTTTCTTTCTTTCCCTTTCTCTCTTTCCCTCTCTCCCCATTCCTCCCATCTCTGACACACCAGGATGCACCTTTCAGCACTGCCGGGTTCACCAGCACAAGGCTGTTTCCAAGTTGTCCTCTAGAGATGGATCCAGACTGCTGTATCTAGGCTGACTTGAACCATCCCAAAAACTTCAGGTTTTAGACCCAGAGCCCTTATTTGGATCTATCACTGCTGTGCCCTTCTACATCTGAAGGATGCTCTAACATCTCCGTTGGCTTCTGTGGCTCCTCACACCTTTTCATTGACCACACAACCCCACGTGTATTGCGCATGAAGACATAAGGCAGAGCTATTCTGCTGGGTCTGGCATCACACCCTCTCTTTCTGGTTAAAACATCTGACTGGCACTTTTTTGTGAAAGACCAACCATTTCTCATGCACATCACTGAGTCCTTGGCTCCATGTGTCAACAGAGGGGAGAAAAATTAAGGGTTCCTTGTGCATTTATTGTTCTGTTGATTGGTGAAAAAATAAAGCACAACATTCCTGAATACTCTGACACAAGATTTACAAGAAGACAACAGTAACCGCCTGTGGATAATAATTAAAGAAGGCCCACAAAACTTTTGGGAATAGAAGACTGTCGCAGCTTGTCTTTAACCTCACTCATGATCTTGCATAGTTTTGTTAACTAATTGTGTTATTGGCTTAGGAATCTCTGATGTGGCATTAATTTGGGAATTGTGGCAAAGTGACAATCATCAGAGCCATAGCAGATGTGGCGGAATAGCTCCAGTCACAGGCTGCAAAAAAAAAAAAAAAGGTATGTCATATTGAGTTCTGCCCAACGAGAGTGGGAGCACATCCCTACACACAGGGGAGAGTGAGCTTTCATCACAGACGAGCAAGAGAGAGAAAACACCAAGTCATACACTGCACTAAGACCAAGTGATTCCACAGGCAGCAAAATTAACAAACCCCCATTTCCCATGGGTCTGCATCCGCCGTTCCCAGCAGTCAGTGCCCTGGCCACGCAGGGGAATGGCCCCACTGGGTTTGGAGCGGCCTGGCTCGCTGCACACCAGGCTTTGCGCTGTGGTGCGGGGGGAGTGAGGCGGCAGGACCCCAGGGAGTGGGCGGAGGGGTGTGGACAGAGGCAGTGTGGCTGGAGGGTGGCACCCCGCAAGTCCCCAGTAGCTTTAAGGAGCAGCCATGACCTCAGTTAGCACCTTCACTCCCCTCTCTCAATCTGTGGGCTGACTTTGTCCACTTGCAGCCCACAGCATACCCTTACTCTGCAGGCACCCCTGTAGGTCCCCAAACACCTAATTTAGCTGATCAGGTCTCTCACACAAGTCTTATCTAGCCTCCCCTGGCCGACAGTCCCACAATGACTCAGTGCAAAACTCACAGTCCTTCACGGATGGAAAATAATTCACTTCTGGTACAAAATAAAACAAACACAGCATTGCTTTCCAATCAGCTGTCACTTCTATCCCAGGGGATTACACTATGTTTTGAAGGGTGTGTTGACATTTTAAAGCAAACTGTATATATACGCATGTGTGTTTGTGTGTATATTGTACACGCACATCCATCTCACTATGAGCAGTCCTTCTCAGAGCATCATCTACATGAATGACAGTATTTTGCTTAGTTGTAGCAAACCAAGCCACATAGCACAGGGTTTTTTTTGGCCAGAGACAGCCAGGATTTGAGTCTTTCATTCGTTTCTGATGGTATAACCGAGATGCTACACCTCAGAGCTGCCCACAGCCTCTGCTCGTTGCAGAGCTCAAAGCCTCCGGTTTGTGGAATCAAGCTTCTAGCTTGTATGGAAGAAGCATTCTTTGCTGCTTCTTCTTATTATTACAAAGAAAATTTTAGTTTAGTACAGCTGGAAACCAGAGGTGAGTAAAATACTATCAAAAATCAGCATTTTTTTTTTCATGTAATCTTGGCATTTCCAGGCCCGCCTTATGACAGCAGGGAGAGGCAGATGTCATGCCCTTAGCCGGCAGCAACAGTGCTCTCTGAAGACTTTATCAGCAATTTCGCATTTTCCAGAAAGATCTCCAAGCAGTGTTAATTTTCTCGGGTTTGCACCGGTGCTGAGGGAGCTCAGGCATCAAGTTGGGATGTCAGACGCTTGGGAATCGTGGGGGCAGGGCATTAGTGACTTTTCCAGATGCAAGGCAGTAGGTCTGCAGCCAGTAACATCATGCTCACCTCCAGGACAGACGGACATATTGCATGTCTGATCTGTGCTACCAAGCTGTTAGCATGCTGCAGAAATAGCCATCACCAACACTGGAGGTAAAAGAACCACTTAACGGGCATTTTGTGATATATAAAACCAAAGTTAAAATGTGAATCAGTTGCACTTTACATGCCATAAGGTTTTAAAATGCTGAGGAGCCCAGTAGCGTCATTTTTAAGCAGTGTTTGAGGCCCTGAGAGTTACAATCACCTGCTGCTGTGTCCTCCACTCCCTGGCATTGGGCTTTACTTGGCACTAGGAACATCCCAGCGCTGTAGACTCGAACCACGGTGTTAATGTAACATGCTGTCTATCCTTTGTCTTGATGACCAAAAAGCACAGGGGCAGAGGTGACAAGAGCAATAATACATTTGTACAATTGCATTAAGGGAAAGCTGATTTATTGCAAGGCAATCTTTGAGGGAGACATTACTTAGAAAGAAGACATCAGGAGAAATACACATCTAAATACAAATGCAGATGAAATGCAATAGCCACAGTTATCATTCAGAGGATCTGAATCTTGCCAACATGCAAAACCACAATAAATGGCCAATAAAAACGAATCTCTGTAAAGCATAAAAAAATGTACATTACCATTATGTTGTGGTTAATTCTCAGACAATACTGCAAAATAAGAGTGAAGTGTTACTTCCTGTCATTTAAAGGAAAAGAAACCCAAACACCAAGAATTCTTCAAGCTAAGGAATGCAGACATACATCATGTCTGTGAGAATCATAAAAAGATCAAATGTAATATTTTCTTTCAGTGCAGACAACTGCTTTGAGATTTTCCATTCAGACAGCCTTGAAAACCGCCTCCAGCATTTGCCAATTACTACTGACAAATACCATTTGGTAGTGAGTGATGTTTTAAGTGAAATAAAACAGTGAAGAAAACTGAACATCATGAAAGGATTTTTTTTCTCCCTCTGAAGTGACTGTAAGTTATGTATTCACAAGGTAGGGTTTACGCTTCCTGCCAGTGACAAATTCCATGTGATGTTGAGCGCAGAGGTGAAGTTTGTTTGACAGTAATAGGAAAGGAAGACAAAACTCATTTTCATGTTCTTTCAAGCAGTCAGATATTTTCTAGCTATAAACAAAGGAGGAGTTGCTAGTACCTCTGTTCCACATCATTCTTCATAATGTAAGTGCACTAATGGAGAGAATTATTCCTTAATATTGAAGTGGTCAGAGTGCAAAGAGGGCATACAGTGGAGCCTTCTGTCAGTGGCACTTGATTTACATATAAGCTGCAATCTGCAACCAGTAAGAACCAGCATGTACCGTATTTTTTAAAATATTTATCAGCCATGGAGAGCTTTGAGACAGGTAAAAGTAGCTCAAGCCATATGTCTGGAAGAGGTGTATAAAGAATGATTTAAATAACTGACTATTAGTCCTCTTTTGACCTTTTCTGCTTTTAAACACAGGATTGTGGTCCATTTACCTCTACATTTACTACCTAAGACTGTCAAGAGTATTTGTTTCACGTCCTTGTGTCATGATATCCGCTTGCCACACCATCTCTAACTCCACACCACACCAAAAGAAGGCAAGTGTTTAGGAGGGAGGAAGCATGGCACAGAGACCCCAAAGCCCAGATCCTCAGAAGCATCCCCACCTCCATCTCTGCCTGGCCTGGGGTCACACAGCATCACAAACCGTGTTGCCTGTTGCCCCTAGGACACCAAGTTACCAGAAATTTGTCTCTTCCTCCCAAGGGGAGTAGCATCTTTTTCTAACCAGTACAACACTGCATAGCTGCAGCAGCTGGTTTCTGAATTATCCAAGTAATGCTCACATTTTCCCTCCTACTTGACATTCAACAGTTGCATCTTGTTATTGACTTAGATTCAAATCTTACTTTCATCTTGAACCCATGGGCAAAGCAGGGGGGAAACTCCAGAGAATGTGGGTACATTAAGAACATTTTTCATGCTGTTTCATTTTGCAATGGTCCGGGGCTTCTTTGCTTCACAATTCTCTGCATGCTTTCTTTAACAGAAACATTTTATTTTGAAATTAGGAATGCTTAACCCATTGTTTTTCCAGTGCTGCTTCTCTTTTTTTTTTAAGATGAGGGGTAGTGTTTATCCTCATTCTCCCAGGAATTTTGAAAAAAAAAAAAAAGTTACTAAAAATAATCACTGCTGTGATACGACTTTCCACCTACTTTTGCTGTTACAGCTCAAAACTTCAACAAGGATATTTCTTCAGACTTCAGGAAAGGACTCCTGCCTCAGGCTCACTCATTATTCTCAGGGAGGCATAAACCAGGGACTCACTTGCTAACAAGCATGAACGTGGTGGCTTTATTGTGCACGTGTGGCTTTATTTATAAGGCCTGGGTGGCCAAAGCATGTACAGGTGACATGTATCAGCTTGTGCATGGGAGCAGGTTGATTGCCTGGCACACGTACATTAACCAGCATGTGCAGGTCTCATTGGACGTAGAGAGCCTTTGCTGCGCTGTCAACTGCATTGATGTGGCTGGGCAGGCATCTTTCAGTCACTGCTGTGCCAAAGAAGCTCTCTGGCTTCTGGAAGTCCCACAGTAAGAAGAAATTCTGCTTTTTCCACCTGAACAATACTTTCAGTAAAAAATCTGGCATATGGCAGCCTAACCGTAGCACTTAAACTGTGCCAGGTGCTGGCTTTGCCTCTGTGCTTGCACTGGAGGAGATTCTCAAGAGTGAGTAGATTGAAGGGGTGCAAACCCTGTGACCGTCAGACGACTTCTCACGCTGCAGGATGTCAGACACAATCACGACTTCAGCCTAACACGCGGAGCCAAAGCCGGGACATAAGTCTGCTGACAGACAGAGCAGTACCATACCTGGCCATCCCTTACACCGTCCAGCCACACTGCACAGAGGGGAATTCGAGCTCTCTCACACACATACACCCAGCTTTCCCCAAGGGCAAGAGTTCAGCCTACACGCTGGTGCTTCCGGTGCAAAGAATAGGTTGGAAGAGGATTTATGCTCTCTGATCCTCCTACCAGGCTGTAGTAACTTCCCTGTAATTGCAATGCATTTCGTTCTTTTCTTCAAAAAAAAAAAAAAAAATAAAGCTCAAATCCACATAAACCAACTGATTTCTGTCAGCAAGCTTTGGACCACAACTATTCCTAATGAAGCCCTGAGGCCAGATATCAAAGGCGAGGTGTAACTCTGTTCAAGCCAAGTGGAATTAAATCAGCATAAAACTGACAGGGGATGAACTGATTTTTCACAGTTTTTGCTGGAAGCAGCCAGGGACAGAGACAATGTTAAGTCTCCTGAGGTTCAGACCAGACTGATCTGTTGTGCTCCTCAGGGCTCCTCAGTGCCAAGCATAAGTAATTCTCTTTGGAGGAGAGCAAGCACCCATCATTGCTGTTGTCTCCAACATATGTTCAAGGTTGGGTTCAAAATTTCCAATTTTCTGTTGCGACTTTAGCCTGGATACATGAGAAAACAAATCTCAGTTTATCTGAATACGATACCCTCTCCTTTGTCTCTCCTGTATTTTCTGAACACATTAGCCAATTTCTATCAAATAAGACATAAAAAGGGCAGTCTCAAGGGCCACACCTAGGCTGCCTTTGTGAATGCTGTTGGCTGTATGATCAAAGCCCAGCTCTCTGACAATCCACCCTGTCTTAGCCTTGGAGCGTGCTCACGAGGGGACCCCATTTGAAATGCCAGAGGAAATCTAGGGACTGCTCATTGCTTTCTGTTTCCTCCAATACCTATTCCCTACCATACCAGACAGCTCCATGCTCAAGAGCATCCCAGCCAGGGCAGCTCACATCCTCCAACTCCTGTTCCATACAGCAGGGCAATCCCACCAGTGAACGATGGTGGGATGCATTGCATATCTTTCCATGACAGAGAGGATGACTATGCTGTCGCACCAGAAGCCTAACATGAGAGATTTCCCACTTGGCAACACAGAAGAATTCATGCCCATTTCCATCTGCGCATGACAGCATGGAGCAGCAACACACTGGGATGGATCAGCACAACCAAAAGGCTCCCTCTATCACTGTAGCTCTGGCTCCAAGACCACTATTTCTTCCCCTCTCCTTCAGCCTAAGGCCTCTGCTCTAAAACTGCAAAAAACATGCTACACCAGGGTTATGCAGCCGAGTAAACCCAAGAGCTCTGCTCCCATGAAGCTAGGATAGTGCTGGCTAGTCACAGAGTGGGGCACACATACATACTTGCCTGATGCTATATGATTTTCTAAGGATTACTGTCCCAGACTGTACTTACCCCTCTCACCTTCCCACCACATTCCCAGTCTATGCAGAAATGGTCACCCTGGCCTTCACACCATTTCTGATGGAGCAGCAGGATTGCCCAATTATCTACATGAACTTAGAGGCAGAGAAAAGCCAAACAGGAGTGCGTGCTTTATATTAGCAAACAAAACATCCCCTCTCCAGTGGGACCACTCTGCCCCTCCTGTCCTGGTTCACCCTTCCCCTTCCACCTCCACCACCGAGGCCACACTGCACTCCTAGCAGGCCTTTAGGAGTCTCCCATGACCTGCACAGTGTTTTCCCACTCCTAAGCCAAGAACAGGCTAGCCCAGCATCTAAGTACTCACCAAAACCAGTCCAGAGCAGCACAAGTTATATTCGGATGGCATGGTCCCTTCTGATCTCTCGCCAACATCCTCTGCAGGCCAGTCCACCCACACCAAAGCATCTCTGTAGAGGCAAAGTTCATTTCATGGGAAGGATACACAAATTCACTGGCACTTTCCTACAGACAGACTGGCTTACAGACAGAGATACAGGCTCTGGATGCTGGCCCAGACAGGGTGGTACAGACAAGGCATGGCACCAGCCTCATGCTGAGAATGTCCCTCTGTCCTCTCCATAGTCATCATCCCCTGCCAAGGGTCAAAAGTCCCAAACTGCCACTGCCAGCTCCTTCCAAAGCAGCTTCAGCAGGAGGGAGCTACTAAAATAGCACATCCAGTGCCTGCTGGACGTATCTGCAAGGGATACAGGGCTCATCTAACAGTTTCTCCGGCCCAACTCTGGCATCCTAGCAGAGAGGTAAAGCACTGCGCACGGCTGGCTCTGCCAGACTTGGGACAAGTACAGGTGTATCTAAAGAGGAAAAACATTCTTACATTAAAAGTGCACTGCAAATACCTGCCTCCTGCCATGTACAGGCTGCTACTAGAGCCCAATCCACTTCAGCGCTATCAAGATTGCCATGTTGCAGTGTAGTCCAGCGCTGGAGGCAGGGGAGAAGAGCTAAGGAGCAGGAAAAGGGGCTTCAGGAGGAAAGAGTGGCTTCGCGACCAGCAGATCCCTCCAGTCCTCCTCTGTTAGCTACAGGGCAACCAGGACACTCTGCAGGGGCTCTAGGGACGTGCAGCGTAGACACACACTGGCTGTTTCAGAAGCCCCTGGGAAAGTGAGCAAGGCAACAAGCACACGTCAAAAGTAACAAGCAGACACAAGTCATGAAAACATGTCATGGAGAAGTCCCCAGCTAAGGAAAGGGTCAAACATCAGGTTACTACTGTTAGACACCAGAAAACTGACACAAGGGAGTCTCCACAAAATTGCTGTACACAAAGGAAATGTTTCAATCAGAGTTCAATCAGCCACATCAAAGGACATTACTGAAAGAGATCCCTGCAAAAGATGAATCTGGCCCCTAACCTCTAAAGAAAAAACACGAGTAGATAGTTCTCCATTGCATAGGGTTAAGTTAACATAAAAAAAAAGATTATTTGAACCATTAGTTATGTCGCAGGTGACAGTTTCAGAGAAGAACAACATGATTAAACTTGAGAGGGGAGCAACTCCAACAAAGCTAAAACACAGTAAAACTGAGAGAAGATGAAAGATTATGAATCTTCACGTTTCACTTGAAACCAGCAGAAATAAAACATATTTTCATCTATTTATCTAATTCCAACCATGGTGTATCATTGAAGACAACACTTTTTACTCTTAAAAATATAATACAGTAAATAGGATTACAATAGCATGTGGCTATACTGTGATTTCTTATTTCTCTATAGTACAGTTGCATCATCTAGTGGACAACATAGAGATTGCATTCGTTTTACACTGGTTTTACACAATTTAGTTTGGGGTTCATTGAGTATCTTTGCTTTTCCACTGAATATAGCTCATTGCAGTGCTTTCTAAAACTTCATTCTATAATTATAGATATTCACTAAAATATTCAGTGGAATGAATTGGAAATAATTTTTTTTTCTTTCCATTCCAACCTACTGATGCTGCCTAAGCTTTGTTAAAGATATGGATAAAATCAACTTTTTCTAGTCCAAGTCACTGAGCTGTGATTTCCCTGCTTTTGTACTGAAATGATACAAATAATGAATTTCACATGATTCAAAACCAATTGCTGGTCCAAACTGAGGAAAAATTTTGAAATCTTTTAACAACTTTAATTCATATTTATTGTGTAAAGAAACCCATAAAGTTCTGTTGGGACAATTTCCCTCCATCGTAGAGCTCATTACCTTCATCTCTGTAGTCATAGACACTCTGGGTGCAAACAAACACCTCAAATTATGCCAAAGTGTGGCATTTTTAGAGGGATAGTCTTTACCTTCTAGGTGGGGAGGGGCTACGTACCCTGGAAGATACCATTTTTAAAAGCTCTTCCTTTGAGAATGTCATCTTTGAAGTGTTTTCATAGCGTACCTAAAAGCTTCAATTATCAGTGTATGAGAGTTGATACTCCCTTATCTTGTCCTGAAACAGACAGGTCTGAAGGCACTTAGCAGTGATGGATGACCTCCACACATTACAGCTGAAGAAAACTGTAAACTAGAAGCCACTCTCTGTAGAAGATCAAAGAAAATCCATTCTGTATTTACATAAATTGACACAGGAAAGATACTGTCATGAGGTTTCATGTTTATCATTTTTCAGTGACTTCAGACTGCACTAAATCAACTCCACCCTCAGAAAAAAAAAAATCATAAAAAAAAAAATCAAGCTGTGCTATTTCTGTCTCACACTCATCATAAGAAATAAAGCTTCTCTCATTGCACCTATCCAAACCCTGTGTTTTCCCTGCAGTCACAGAATGCAGTCCTACTTTAGCTCTCTTTGAGGAATACTGCAGGAGCTGGAAGGGGATCTA
Source organism: Tetrax tetrax (assembly GCA_009806455.1). Classification (NCBI taxonomy): domain Eukaryota; kingdom Metazoa; phylum Chordata; class Aves; order Otidiformes; family Otididae; genus Tetrax; species Tetrax tetrax. Next base: position 529,733 of record WHYT01016375.1, read on the forward strand.
TCTCACTGCCACGGGCTGTTCTAGGTTTGTATCACTAATAGGAAAAAGCCGCAGTTTATTCCTACTGAGATTTGCAAATACGATCTGAAAGGAAATTCATACAAAGAGGGAAATACAGTACATCTTTCCACACTAAGATCACGGCTAAATCCCTTCTTAGACTAACAGAGAGCCAGAGCCAAATGTTAACAGCACGTCACTAAAGCTAAGCAATTAAGATGTTTGCAGCTCAAAGGGGCTCTTCTTAAAGTAAAGGCTGGGAGTAAGCATCGTCACTCTTTGAAAACTTGATTTAGTATTCTGTAAGACAGCTGAAGAGCACTCCCAGAGCAGTTACCTCCTCAGGTACCCTAGCTCTTAGCCCAGCTTAGGATGCCCTGTCTTGCACACAGTTTAGGTTTGATTCAAAACAGAATTTAAACTTTCACTGACTAGGCATATACATGCATAAATGCTGAGTCATAACCTGTGTTACGACGGTTTATTCCTGTTAAAAATCCATTGCTATTGATGTGTGTTACAAAAGCAGCAGTTACAGTTCCATAGCTTATTCAGGCAGGATTTTGCCTTTGACATCAAGCACACATGGCTCTATTCAGAACACTTGCGACAGTGCTTAAGGTAAAGCTGGGGGCTTACTGCTGTGCTTACACGCGGGAGACAGACAAACAGTTCATATTGCCGACCCTCCTGCACTGCCAGATCCCCTTACTACACTCCCTGGAGGGCACGTAGGAGTTACAGAAGTAAAACCCATATTCAAACCACCTGGTACAAATGTGTAGTCTACAGTGCAATACTGAAGCTAATAAACTTCTGTCAAACTAGTAACTGTTTTGCAAGGCACTTCGTAAAGAAGTTCTTCTTAAAATAGCCATCTCCACAAAAAAAGAAAAAAAGGAAAAAAAACCAACTAAACATCCTTATCTTCTTTAACTCCGGTACCATCTTATGATAAAGTTATAAAATAAGAAACATATCTGTTCTTAGAGAATGAAAGTTTTTACTAAAAAAAAGTAAGAGGTCAAACAGTTCAACTGTAACCATGCAGGACGTGTTCAAAGCAAGGATCTCTCTATCCCAGTACCCTGTTTCCCACGGTGTCCATCAACATCTTAAAAGAGCAAGTACAGGCCAAGTATATACAACACTCGCTATCAATACCCTCCCAACCTTCAAGTATTTTGAGATCAGGGGACTACAAGTGCAGACCAAAGTTGACTGGCTGGCTGGTAACTGCCCACAGCTCTGTCTTCCATGGGCATGTGCTCTGCACTCATATCAACTTTCGTATCCATATTCCTTAGTGACATCAACGGATTTGTTACCACATTCTGTTAGTTTTGAGCCTGACTTCTTCAAGCTTTCAAGGCCAGGCTGGATGAGGCTCTGAGCAACCTGATCTAGTCAGGGATGTCCCTGCTTCTTGCAGGGGGGTTGGACTAGATGACCTTTGAAGGTCCCTTCCAACTCTAACCATTCTATGATTCTTTGAAAGCCCTTAACTTCTTGTGCTGTGAATGCTGAGTCACCATCCACTCTCTTCATGTCATCCATGACTTCTGTAGACCTTTTTGAAGATCTAATAAAAATGAACGGGCAACAGTGACAGGGTCAGGGTCCCAGCCCCACTATCTCTGCCGTAGCCAGGTTCAGTGGCACAAAGGACCCTTATGCAAGCTGTTGACAATTGCCCTTGGAGAGATTGCATTGCCAAATCCAGACAGTCATCTCATGACAGGACGTATTTCAGAATGGGACTGACCAGAGCATAAAATAAGGTGCCAAGTGACTTGCAGGGGTTAAAACCACAGTTTAGGTAAATATGAAATTAAGTTGGCGCAAAGGATGTAATAAATGTCCTTCTAGCTCCAGAAAGCACTTCAGTTGCTCTCCCAAACCATTCACCCTGCCCTCTGCTATGAAATGTAAAGTAACCACAAATGGTCAGCATCTCCATACGAACAATACAGAGACGACAAAAGAGTCACAGCGCGTTAGGGTAAATAAGGCAGAAAAAAAAAGCTTATTTTCAGAAGTTCCTAATCCTAGGAAGAGGTTCTGAAGATGGCACCTCAAAACCAATAAATTTTTGGTTTGGAAACTGTGTAACAGTAAACAGTTACACTTCTCAGTTCCCCCAGTCTTTTGAACCTAAACCAACATTTCCTTCTAGGTAAGGAAAGGCCCTTTTCAGAGCTCCAGGTATCAAGATATTTCCTCTCACAAAAAGACTGATACAGGAAAAAAAAAAAAAAAAAA
>WHYT01016375.1:542892-554010 GCA_009806455.1 Tetrax tetrax
AAAAAAAAAAAAAAAAGGAAAAAAAACAACTAAACATCCTTATCTTCTTTAACTCCGGTACCATCTTATGATAAAGTTATAAAATGAGAAACATATCTGTTCTTAGAGAATGAAAGTTTTTACTAAAAAAAAGTAAGAGGTCAAACAGTTCAACTGTAACCATGCAGGACGTGTTCAAAGCAAGGATCTCTCTATCCCAGTACCCTGTTTCGCACGGTGTCCATCAACATCTTAAAAGAGCAAGTACAGGCCAAGTATATACAACACTCGCTATCAATACCCTCCCAACCTTCAAGTATTTGGAGATCAGGGGACTACGTAAGACCAAAGTGGACTGGCTAGCTGGTAACTGCCCACAGCTCTGTCTTCCATGGGCATGTGCTCTGCACTCATATCAACTTTCGTATCCATATTCCTTAGTGACATCAACGGATTTGTTACCACATTCTGTTAGTTTTGAGCCTGACTTCTTCAAGCTTTCAAGCTTTCAAGGCCAGGCTGGATGAGGCTCTGAGCAACCCGATCTAGTCAGGGATGTCCCTGCTTCTTGCAGGGGGGTTGGACTAGATGACCTTTGAAGGTCCCTTCCAACTCTAACCATTCTATGATTCTATGATTCTTTGAAAGCCCTTAACTTCTTGTGCTGTGAATGCTGAGTCACCATCCACTCTCTTCATGTCATCCATGACTTCTATAGACCTTTTTGAAGATCTAATAAAAATGAACGGGCAACAGTGACAGGGTCAGGGTCCCAGCCCCACTATCTCTGCCGTAGCCAGGTTCACTGGCACAAAGGACCCTTACGCAAGCTGTTGACAATTGCCCTTAGAGAGATTGCATTGCCAAATCCAGACAGTCATCTCATGACAGGACGTATTTCAGAATGGGACTGACCAGAGCATAAAACAAGGTGCCAAGTGACTTGCAGGGGTTAAAACCACAGTTTAGGTAAATATGAAATTAAGTTGGCGCAAAGGATGTAATAAATGTCCTTCTAGCTGCAGAAAGCACTTCAGTTGCTCTCCCAAACCATTCACCCTGCCCTCTGCTATGAAATGTAAAGTAACCACAAATGGTCAGCGTCTCCATACGAACAATACAGAGACTACAAAAGAGTCACAGCGCGTTAGGGTAAATAAGGCAGAAAAAAAAAGCTTATTTTCAGAAGTTCCTAATCCTAGGAAGAGGTTCTGAAGATGGCACCTCAAAACCAATACATTTTTGGTTTGGAAACTGTGTAACAGTAAACAGTTACACTTCTCAGTTCCCCCAGTCTTTTGAACCTAAACCAACATTTCCTTCTAGGTAAGGAAAGGCCCTTCTCAGAGCTCCAGGTATCAAGATATTTCCTCTCACAAAAAGACTGATACAGGAAAAAAAAAAACCAGGGAAAATCCCTGGAATCCTCAAATCCAAGCAAGCTTACACAGTAACATTCTTGTTCACAAGGTACCAAAGAGCGTTTGAACATGCATTTGAGCTTGAATACTTAACAATTTTCACTGTTGCATTTTTTTCTTCAAATTACATCATTAGCTAGAATGGTTTTACTGCTGTATACAATTTTATTTATTTCAAAAACAGAGAAGCCTTGTAGAAAATGAACCAATATATTTACAAAAATAAACACGCTTTAAAAACACAGTTCTTAAAAATAAATGCTAAAATAGCCACAAAAAAAAATCCTATGAAATGTAATTCCCCAAAAAATGGAAAACAATCACGACACAATCACAACTATAAATTAAGTTTATACAGCTTAAATAAAGATCCTGCCCTAAAACGTCCTTTGAAGAAGTCTCTCTCTTCTCTAAATGACATAGGGAGCCCAAGCTCCCTCCTTAAGTAGAACTAATACTGAAAGGCAGCTCATGAGACTATTCCCTTGAAGACAGGATGGGAACATTTCTCAGTGAGATCACCAGAAATGAGTGGAAACAGAATTAATTGCCTGGGTGGTCTTTCAAACAAGAAACAGAGTTCATCGTGATCTATCCCTTCAGTTCTCATTCCCAGCAGGAGGAGCTGGAGTAAGAACTAGTGAGTTTGGAGGAAGCTTTGAGAGTAAAGGAGGAAAATTCACACTTCCTTTGCTCCAGAAACACTTGGGCTGAAACTGTGAAGGGAGTGATTTGGAGTCGGTCACAACAGGACTGATGTGTGCTCTGATCCACATCTATCACTCCAGCAACGAGCAGGCACTACATGAACTGCTAGGTCTCGGGGACACGTACAGATTGCAGGGAAAAAGTAAAGGATCGGCACATGGCAAATACCGGCAGTTCTGTCCTCTTCCTCTCGCTGTCAAGTGCCAGAGCACAAATACACACTGAGAAGTATCCATAGGGATCCATGCTTTAGCCACACAGGTGGCTGTAAAACCTAGGACTGCTGGAGCCCACAATCCTGGGGCTGCTCAAATTACCCCAGAAGCTGTTTTGCTCACAGCAGAGTGATTTGGATGAGATGTGACAAAAGCCACCTGTGTTTCCCCCTAGCATTTGGCATACCTTTTGTATTACTGAAGAAGGTCAGTAAAGAACAAAATAAGACTCTGAGTCCTGTGTGACCCTGTAAACAAAACTAAGCATATTCTGATGACTTTTTACATTTTTCTTTGCTGCTCAGGTCCATTAAAACAGTGGAGCAAGGCACATCCATGGCAAATGAGCTCAAATCAGCCACAGTTATCACAGCTCCAGATGGGTCAAGTTGTTGCCACATTCAAGTTGCAAAGAATCTCAGCTGATTTTTGTAGTATCTTCAGATCTTCCAAGCGTAGTGCTTCTACCAAAGCCAGGTGTTTTTTGAGGTTCTCTTTGTTCCTTTTCAACTGGGAAATCTGAAGTTTATAAAAATGGGATGAAATTACTAAAAATTCAGATTATTTAATGTAGGACATGATCATAAAATTTGTGTAAAGGTCCTCTGTGGTAGGGATTCCATTAACTACATCAAAATACTGTATTTTTCTAACCTTCCAGAAGAGAAACTGTAATAGTTAAAAAAAAAAAAGAGGAAATATCATCACATGGACAGGAAGGGAGATGTTTACTTGATATCAGGCTCCTAAATCCATACTATCCTCAAGATGTTGCTCAATACCAGATTCACTTCATACTCTGTGTACATACGTGTTTCCTTTACAACAGTGTGGTTTTAATAACGCTTTTCCATGATAGCTAACCAACTTGACATTAAGTACACATGTCGTTTGCCAAAACTGAGAAAGGAAGGAGAAGCTGTTTTTCTAAGAGTACAGACCTCCCTCACAGGAGACTGGCTGACATGAGTAGCTTGTCTGGCTTTAATGACCACAGCCTTCACCTTCTGCAACACGGCACTCCTGGCAGGTCTGCAACATCTTACGTGCCCCCCTCCTACAAGTCAGCATTTTCTTTTAAGAAGTAACCTTAACAAACATATTGATACCATAGGCAGAGCACGATTAAAACCTTTTCACTTGTTCACAGGGCTTCGTATAAGCTTTGTAACAAGGTTCCCTTTTTTTTGCTGCAGTCACAAATTCTGCTAAGCAATTTAGTGCTGTCAGTCATCCTGGAAACAAATCCTACACCACCCCAGTGTAGTCAATTCCCTTCGTCATTCTGTTCTCACTCCAGAAAATTACACTGCTGTACACTTATGCTAGAAGAGAAAGGAATCTGTGCTGCCTTGCTCTTCCAGTCAAATTACCTGAAGAAGGACATGCTGTGTCTCCTCTATTAAAAAATTGCATATTTTTGCTGCCATATTCAAAGTTTGCTGTTCATTTCTGGCTGAAATTACATCACCAAGCAGCGTTCTCCTCCAGCAAGTGCTAAAACAAAGATGTTTGAACAACACACAATCATTTTCTGTATTCCTCAACTGAATGATAAATGTGGTTATGTTAAAAATAACATTGCTGATATAAGGCAAGTAGCATCAGCATGCATGAAAAAGGCACACAGCATTCAGATATAAAACTGATAAGGCAAGCAAAAGAGAAGAAAGATGTAATGGTCTGGAGCAGGACTTTCAACCCTTCACCCAAAGCCACGGTCCACACTTAGACCAATGCTTCCAGTCTTTACTACTCTGCCATGCTGCCACCAACTTCAGCAACACCAGTGAGGAGTAAAAGCTATTCACTCAGAACTCACTAGCATGGCTTCTGCTAAAGTTCACCTCACATACTGACAGATTTCATGGGCTTGAAACCAGTACCACAGGGATTTATTTTTAGTTCTTATAACCAACTTATTCTACTCAGCAATTAATCTTTGAAGCATAAACAGCTTCAAATAAGAGAAAACTTTTTTTTTTTCCTTATAATTAACAAGCAAAGCCCAGGTAATCATTTTCTACTAATGCTGTTTAAGGCAAATTTGCCTTTTGGAACAAATGATCAAAACTGCGCTGACAGCCCCTGGAGATGAATTTCAGATGTATTTGATCCTAGAATTTCAGAAACAGCCTGTGGAACACATGCTTCAAAGAAAGCAAGCAAGCAAGCAAGGTCAATAGCATCTAAAAGTCCCATCAAACCAACAGTCCCATCAAAAAGACCTGGAGACTGAACCTTAAAGTAATATCTCCCTCTTGAAATAAAAAGGGAAAACAATGAGGTGTTGCTAGTGTTTAATACAAGAAAGTAAAAGACCAAAGCAGCAAACAGGCAATGACTTTATCACAGGTGTTCTTTGCCTTTCCTCTTTTCACTTCTCACCTAGAGTCAATGAGATAGACACAGGAAATTCAAAAGTGTCCCAGTATCCCACATACAGCCAAAGTGCAAATAAAGGAAAATGTCTACATATTCAAAAAGTACTGAAACTTACAATTCATCTGCTCCAAGACTTAACAACTTGAGGGCTGTGAGGAGTCTCCAAGATGGTCCATCCCATCCAAAGGTCAGGTTTCTAAAAAGTCAGAAGTGATGAGATGCTGAAAGTATAGGCAATCTTTTTACAGCATGATAGCTTTCTTCCTGACAAATATCAACAAGGCAATATCTGCTCTTTGAAACTCCTTGACTTATTCTGCTGCTATCCACAGCTAGGAGACAGCCTGCACCTTGAAATCTATCTCAAGCTTTGATATTGGTGTTTACCACTTCTACCTTCTCTCACAAACAGCAAGCAAGTATTTGTTAAATAAAACAAATAATTACTTTACACTGGATTTTAAAACTAGAAGTAAATTTGACTCCCAGAAAAAACGAAAATAAAGTTCACATAGAAACAAAAAACTCCAGATACCTACTCTAAGAAATCATGATCCTTTAAAATGGAAATTTTTGCATTTCTCTGCTTGTCCAGTGGTGGAAAATATTTGAGGAGAGTATCTGCATAAAAACATATGTTAGAAACCAAAATCCTCAATTCTGAAATGACATTTCAACCGTATTTTTCAAGCAGCTATAGGACAAAAACCAAAACCTGCTACATTTTAGTGAACATAATCAAAAATCTATCTACTTCTCAAAAGCTATGAGGAATCTCCAGGATTGTATCCTTATGCTGGAAATCCTGACACAAAATGAAGTTACAAATCACTCTCAGCAACTTCAGTGTGCGGGCATCAAGACTTAAATCCTGAAGTCAACGGTATAATCTAAGGCATCCAGTTGGAAGCTCTACATACATACTGGTAAGAATCACAATTTTACAGAAGGAAAAATTTCCAAAGAACATTTCCAATTTTAAAGCTCCAATCCTTATATTATACGCACTTCAACGTGCTATCAAACCTTACTCCACTTCTTGCAGATACACACAAGTATCTTGAAGGCACTAAAAAAAAAAAATCATGATGCCTTAATAGGCAATGTGTATATTGTGCACATATATATATATGCAAGTGTGTGTACATCATTATGCTTTAGTTATCCCTTTTTACTCACATCTCTTGTTGAAGACAGACAGATTTAATATGCTCAGATGCTCTGCTCTCTACTGTTTTACTTTTCAATGTCAAGACAATATATATAAACCCAACCTGATGAGACATAAACACTGCTGTGAGGATTATTCATGGCAACAAATCCATATTCTAGTAACAGTCGCTGATTATCATGAGGCCCATAGCAGATAAATACTTCTTCATATTTTTTGCACTGTGAATTTGTCCGAATTTCATAGCTTCTTGTCTGCTCATTAAATGCAGTCTTTACCTTCAAGAAATTAAAAGATAAAAAGGTTTTACTCTTGACAAGAAGAAAGGGTGAAAAAGGAATCAGGCCTTGAATATTAAAACCCAACAGTATTGAACATTCCTCTAACACTACAACAAAACAGATAGTGTTACAGATGTCTGAAAAGGCAATTCGTTTGGATGACTCCACACCAGGATTACTCTACAAATACTAGTATGAAGAACAACAAATATCAGAACCTTAGTCCACAGGATGTGCCACACACTGTGGTGACTTATTACAGAGGCCTCAAATCTGAAAATAAAGATGGCTTCATGTAGAGTTGGCCACTTTTGTGATGTCCTAGCTCTGTGTTGGCACACAGTCCCTGACATAAGGTGGAACACACTTTCCTAAGGCTGCCCACAAGCTCAAGATTCATCTCAGGAGCTGAGCCTTTCAAGAGAGCAGAGTAAGGTTATATTCACAAGTGGCTCTTCCCAATAGCTACCCTTGGTGCAAATCTTACCCAGCCATTGTGGGCTCTCCCTGTACCTTTGCTACGCTACATAAACTGAAATATCTGAAAATCATTTTTATTCATCTCCTTTCAGCTGAATAGTAAGCTCCAGTGTATATACAAACCATGAGTAGTCAGCCTGTGTGCATCCTCAACAGACAATTTCCCCACTATGAGATCTCTCACTGACCTACAGACACCCCTAATTCATCACATAAATGCATACTGTATTGAGATAGTACATTCACAAGTAAAGAAATCAAGTGATCTGTTTTTAGTTTCTTACCTGAACATTTGGACTGTGGTTTAGCAAATCTAAATATGGTGCCAATGCATAAACATCTGGCTCAAGAGAAAAACATTCCCTCTGTGAATGTTTCATGTATATTGTTCTGGTATTAATAGTGCACCAAGCCCACTCTAGAGCACTGTAGTTAAAAATAGTTCCTGTGTTCTCAGCAAACAAAGGCTGCAGGGAAGAGAAAAAAGCCTTGGAAGACACATACAACTCATGGACCATTGTTCTCTGCTCCTGAGCCTTCTTTCTTAATGGCTCGGGAAGAAGGCTTACAACATCGTGCTCCAAATAAACAGGGCAAGTGTATGTCTTGGGTAAAACATCAAGATACGGCTTCCACAGAGATTTCTCACCAGCATGCTTCTCTGCTATTAAAAATGTGCACAGTGCTATCAAAGGAGATACAGGAGGCTTCCATCTATTAAAAAAAAAAACAAAAAACCAACATTGCAGATACACAGAAGTGAGACAGGAAATAGATGCAGAGGTATTTTATCTCTCTTCTAGTTCCTTTAAATGTTATAAATAGCTTCTATTTTAAACTTCTTTGTAGTTCATCTTCAAGTCCTTTTGATAATTTCAAAGGGGCTTTTTACTTTGTTTTATTGAGAAGATATGAAAGCTGATTTGTAGTGACAATTTCAGGCTCACTTGTTGGGTTGTTTTTTTGATTTTGTTTTGGGTAGGTTTTTTTTCACAATACATAACAAGTACTCAATGTCCAATACAGGTCTTTGTACTGAATTTTCTAAAAGCCTGTGTCCATATGACTGCTTTGCATCCCCATTTTATCCCCTTTCTCCTATTGAAGTATATTCACAAATTCCCAAGAAATCATTCATAACTGGCATTTCGGTCCAAGCTGGCTCTAGAGGCAGGTCAAGTTCAAGCCTCTACCATTCCTCCAATTGTGCCTAGCTAAAAGAGGATGCTCCGTGTCCAAACCTGAGCATTCTGAGCATTCCACAGGCATGAAAGTCTACATAAAATATTCATACAAGTTAAGGTATGCAGTTTAAAGCCCTACCACCACTTAAGATGATTCATCTACTAATAAGCAACCCACAGGAAAGGCCAGCTTGCCCAGAAAATGTCACTTTTCACTTACTTTGTAATGTATTCTCCTAAGCAGCTACGAAGGACAGTGCCCGTCGTGAGTAAGCATTTCTCAGGCAATGAAATAATCAGATCCCCTGCCTTTGATGAACAAAAAAAAAAAAAAACCACAACACACACAAAGAATAGTAAAGGTCAAGTGTAAATGACTCATCTACTACACGATTCCTGAACATCGCCCTGAGAACATTAATGTTGGGAAGTAAAGAGATGTGATGTTGTACTTGATGGAAACTAGTATGGTTTTGAGAAAGTCGCAGTCCAGGGAAGGAGGATGATTGGAGTCAGTAGGAACCGTCACTTGCAGAAAGTTAGCTGTTCACAGAAAGTCTGGTGCCTAGCTACTCACTTTCTTTGTACTGAGATATATTTTAGGTTAGATCTCACAACTACCTCAACTTCTTTCAACATAGCAGTATGGGGTGGGGATAATTTAGGTCATGTCTATCCTGACCCCATTTGCCAAGCTGCTGTGTGTGTAAATTAATTTTCACACCTGGCTTGAGCCATATGTGTCCATGCCTGTAGGGAAAAGACACGAATCAAGTCAATACTCTCCCCATTCCTCTCCTGAGTTTCCCTATCTTGCTCAAGCCCTGTGGAGTCTAGCTCTCATTCCACTCACTGCAAACTCCCAGCGCTGTGGATAACCTGAGCCTCTGCCTTCAACTGCAGGCTCTAGCTCTGAGTCAGCATGAGAACATACACTCTTCTCCACACATGATTTCTCTACTGCATCTCCTCCCTACCTTCTGCTATACTCTCTATTTTTGTTGTGGTTTTGTTTAGTGAGGGGGCAAAAGGCTCTGGGTCTGATTTGATTCCCCATTATTTAATATACTATTCTCATACCAGTTAGGAAACTTCTCTAACAAGCCCATTTTCTGAGAGGCACTTTTCAGTTAGAGTTCAGTCTTTCTGCGCCTATATCTGAAGGGCAAGGTACTTTCCATCATTTCCCCTTTCTTCTGGGAATGATAGAAATTATAATTCTATTAGCTGGTCCACCAACAAAAAATAGGGCCATCAAAGTGAGGTTAAAGCCATAGTTTCACATTTAAGCAGTCAAATGCTGCTTAAAGCCTCATTGCTTTCCTCCATCCCTCTTCCTGATATGCCATTCCTGCCTTTGTACTAGCAATGGTCTGACCAAGGTGGGAGATTATAAGGAGCAAAGCTGTTAAAGCTGATATTTTTTCTGAAGAGAGAGCTTTCTGTTAGTTTAGCTTCCTGATGCAACTTACCACACGAGTGGTGAAGACTGCTACAGCCAGTGCAAAAGAAACTGTGGGAGCCAGTGGCTGAGGGAGAAGGCATATAGGAGGGAAGGGGCCTGCTCCTTTCAGTTTCAGTTAGCCAATGATTGCCTTAAGCTGAAACTTCAACACTACTAACCTGAAGAGCTTTTGTTGTCATCAGTCCTCTTCCTGTATCTGAAGCAGAAACAAAGAGGATGCTTAAACACATGTATATATGTAAAATACAGGGGACTATGATAAACTGCAATAAATTAACAAGCCAGCAAGGAAAAGCTCTAAAAGAACATACCTTATCTCTTACAAATCATAAAAGCCAACTACGGATTGTTCCAGATATATACCTCATTTATTTGTTCTCTGGTTCTCTTTTTACTTCTCAGGACCCTGTGAAAGCCCTTCCCCTGCATCTCATGTAACACTTGCTACCCAGTTCTAGCAATTACTCAACTTCTTTCCCCCTATTATTTTCTTTAAACACATCTCTCATCCCTGGCTGCTGCTTTTAGTCTCAAGAGTTCTAACTGAACTTTACAATCTCCATTCACAGTATTTTTTCTCTGAAAAAAACCTCTCTCTTTAATATTAAAAAAGTTTTTGAAACATAATCTACTTAAAGAGAAAAAATACAAATATATACCTTTACTGTAAAAAGTACTAAGAGAATCTCAGCTCTAAAATTATTTACTTTTCTGTATCACTAGATCTGCTGAATTTGTGTAGAAAAAAAAAAAATGAAGAAATGGTAACAAGGTTAGGTTCTGATACTGAAAATACGCAAGAGATATTACTTTCATCTTTAAAACTCTGCTACTAACACTTAAAATTTGATTTCTACAAGGAATTTGACATAGGTGTGTATGTTTCATAGCATATCGGAGTATTCTCATATGTTTTACAGAAGAGCATCTTTATATAAGAAACAGTTTACAGTACTGTAGGCCTCCATACCTACTTGTTTATGTTAAATAATACTCATGTGCATTTGTCAGAAGTCCTTAAAGGACTAACGGTAATTGGCTTTTTTTTCCTGATGCCAGTCAAACGTGTGATTCAAAATGAAAGCAGGAAGCTAACATTCATAGAAGAATGAAGCATGTACTACCAATAAATAATTAAACATTACCCCAGAATTGTGCTGGCCTTAAATTACTGTCTTCAAATCCTCTGTCTTTCAGCCACTTCTTAAGTTTAATGTATTCCAGTTTGCTACTGCAGTTGACTAAAAATAAAAAAGAGGGGATTATTGCTATAAAATAGCACTCTATTGGAAAATAAAGGAAACTGAAACATTTTACAGTATGGTCAGAAAAACTGTATTTTGAATGTTTTAGTATCACATAATAGAATAGCAAGAAAGCTTTCCCTTGAACTAGCTTAATAAGTTATCGGCTTCTGTGTATAGGGAGCTGACACAATTGTCAGAGTTACTCAGCATATTCAAGGGTCAAAGAATTTAAGAATAATTAGCCAGAAAAGAGGTCATAATGTTTACCACGCTCTGCTTGGGACTGTAAACAAATGCTACAATATTTGTACAGAAAAAGCTAACATCTATGAAGTTATTTTCTAAGCACAAGAATGCTTGTTTGACAAATATACACCACAAAATGACACCTTGACAAACAACTGGTTATTTTATTATTTAGCAGTACTCCGAAGGATAGTACCTCCATCCACAAAACTCTGCACATGTTTTCTTCTTCTCTTTCGACCTGTCCGGCCTCTGCTTTTCTTCATATTAAGAAACAGATCTTGCCTTATTTAGACAACCTGAACTTAAAAAAAAAAAAAAAAAAAAAAAAAAAAT
>WHYT01016376.1:0-53559 GCA_009806455.1 Tetrax tetrax
AAAAATAAAAATAAAAAAAAGGAAAAAAAAAAAAAAAAAAAAAAAAGAAAGAAAAAAACAAAACCAAAGTTGCCATTCCATTATTATCATCCTGCTGCTTTGGAATTAGAAAACAAAAATCTCCATCGGCAGATCTGAGTTCCTTAACCCATCTCAAAAAGTTGGCAGGGGATTGTGCAAGGAATGAAAGCTGTACCGCACAAATCCCCAGAAAGCCACTAGAGGGAAGCAAAACATTTTAGAGAGCGGCTGACAGAAGCGCAGGCAAAGCAGCCGGATCTGTACCTGCCGCTCCCTCTTCGCTTTCTGGTTGCTATTTTAGTTCTTCAGGAAAGTCACATTGCTGCTCGTCTCCATCCATTCCTTTCGCAAAACGCTGCCTTGATTTCTTTGCAGATGAGAAGGAAAATTTATATTTCACGTTTTTGCTGCCTTGCTACTTGGAAAGAAATTTGCTTCTTCCTAATTTTCTTCATAGTGTCTGCATCACCCCCCAAGGCCAACTCTCCCGTGCGGCAGTGGGCAGCATGCAATATCGCACTGGGATGGTGATGGTACAATGGTACATCACCACACAATGGGGAGGTGTGAGGAGGGGAAGAGGCTCAGGAGGACAAATAGCTGTCTCCAGCAGTTTGGGGAAACCAGCCACAACAGCAACTCCCTACGTTAGGAGTCAGGATAGAGTCAAGATTACCCCGATAGTCTTGCTTATATAAATTCAAATAATACTCAGCCTGAATTGTTGACAGATAGTCCCGAGATTTCAACTTCTGAGAAACTTGTGAAAAATATAGAAGAGGGACAGAAACACAACGTTTTTGTAATGCTTTCCCCACCTCTCCAAAAGTCTCCGTTTTCCACCTTGGAGATTCCCACCCAATTTACATGGAAACCCTCAGTTCTGCAAGCACCTTAAGTAGCCAACGACCCAACCCCATCCTGATCCCTTCTAATGCTTTCTGCTGAGTGTTAGGGTAGGAAGAGTTGCAGTAACTTTTTTTTTTTTTTAAATTATATTTGAAAGTTCCTGTATGTGAAATTCTCACCAGGATTACTCAAGCCAGTATACAATGATTTCTATTGCCCTGTTTGGAGAAGCTTTTATGGAGCAAGGAGATCAACCAGGAGCTCAGAGAAAAAAAAAAAAAATTAGTCTGGCTTTTAAATAGCTAACTTTTTCATACATAGTCTGCAGGAATCAAAAATAGCTCCTGAATATTTCAGCAAATCATTCCCAATAATTAAAATTGTGATGTGTTTGCTGTCAATCCCAAATGCAGTAAAAGCCATTAGATATATTATTCACTACAAATTATTCATCCAGCTGCATTTGCAGAGTTGAAAATTTCCGTTCACTTAGACTTAAGTTCAAAGAAACCCTCAAGCCTCTAAATCAGAAATTCTTTCATATCTGCCCATTGCTAAAAAATAAGTCAAACTAACCTTCCCTTATCCATCCTATTTATTTAATGCAGGCATGTCTCACCTAGTAGGTTAACGCTGTAGTGCAGCTGACACTTTACACTGATTGTCAAGTTACAACTGTACAGCACAGCTGCTTTCAGTGCCTATTACAGATGGATGAAAGTCATTAAATACATTTTCTGCAAATTGTACCCCAAATTGGAGTATCCTACTTGCTCTGCCCTGGTGCTGTGCCACACTTGAGGATCAGCCCTTTGCCGCATTGTCAGGAAGTGACAGGAGTAGAGGAAGGGCTCTTGCAGACCTCCAGTTCTAGGGAAAACCTTCTGTTCCTGTAGAGAATTTGATTACCAGTCCTGCCCCATCAACAGGAGAGAGGAACGTTCATTTACAGGCTCCCTGAAGCAGACACCAAGGCTATAGACAACAGAAGCACCACCTTCTTGTAGCGCTATGAAAAATCTCTAGCATCATCTAAATCCAGTCCAGCAGCTCACTCCTCCATTACATTTTCTGCATGAATTACAAATGTGAAGCAGCACACACTCAGCGCAAAAGCAGACTCCAGGCAAGATCCATTTATACACCTTTTTAAAGAAAGTATCCAATATATAAGAGTGTTTTCATTTTCTTGTAGCTGAGATCAGGACACCTCAGGGGAATCACATATTTTGGAAGCACTGAATATCCCTGATAGGATAGTGGGGGCATGGGCATCCCAGTTTGACATTCATTCCCCCCTGCCCTTCCAATCCCCTCAACGTATCTGGATTCTTTATAGAAATTAATCAGTTATTGCAAACCATTCAACCGAGTTCTAACTGACCATCAGTCTGAGATATTCTGGGGCAGGACAGTGAGCTGAAACAGACTCTTTCTCAATCAAACTTTTTGGTGTGCACATTTCCAACTACAAAAATCACTCCTTTTCTTTATTTTTGCCCCAGTAATCTTTGTGTTTCATAACACACAAGAAAGTTGTTGACAGTCCCAAACATAACAAATACTTGGCAAAACAGGCTGCAGAACCTGTTTAAAAAAGGAGCACTTCATTGCCATACATTTGCATGAGAGGCAAGGCACACTGCATTGATCTCACTGCCAGTATTCTTGTCACCAGCACTGCCCCTTCCGTGGGAAGCTACCACCTCTTTAATTGTTGCTACATCAAATTAAGTACACTTACACAAGGTAATTCTCTCCCTTTTCCAGCTTGCAAGAAGGACAAATAAATTTTTTCTTTTTTTTTCTGAAAGATGGGCAAAGAGCATAATGGGCAGCCCTCAAAGTCCTCTTCTTACTACAGTCTTGTCATGGCACCATCTGTAGTGCTCCTGCCAATATGTCTTAACTTGAGAGGTTCAACCCATTTCTTAACCTCCGCAACCCATAGGAAACTCAAAGTTATTGTGTGAATACAGACAGCAGCTCTATGCAACTTCTGAGAAGACTATCTCAACTTATAAGATCTGAGAGACTGGGCAGTTCAAGATAGGGAAATTGCAGATACTACATTGCATCTCCAGTAGATGTGATCTGGACCTCTGGTGAGGTCCCACCATAATGAAAGTTTTCCTATCAGAAAAAAAAACCAACCAAACAAACCCAACAAACACATACACAACCCAAAACACCGCACAGTGAGAAGACAGCTTGTTCAATTCTTTTGGTTTTTGCACCTTTGCATCACTGTATTAATAACGATTCTCCAAATAAAACTCTTACCACCAGCTTAATATCTTGCTCCAGTTCTAGATTCAGTTTTGACTCATGTTGTTGCAGACTGAGCTCAACAAAGAGGCCAAAACAGTCATTCAGACTCAGCTATGGCTCAAGAATAAAGATACTGAAACTATGTGGTTTCAGTGAGCTTTCAGTTCACTGGACATTTGGCCCCAGAGAGCTATCCAGGAAAGATAGAGTTTGTTTCTCATCTACTGACCAGAGTTGTAGTGCAGAGATTAGCTGGGAGTTAAGGCTGCGCAAGTGCCCTCCTCTCCCGAGAGGCTGGTACATAAGCACAAAATGCTGTGTTTACATGGCTTAGTGGGGTTCTGGCCATTTCACTGCAGATGAACAACCATGACCACCCTTCCTGCTTCTCCACTCAGTTTAGTCCCTTTGGCTCCTATCATACATATGTAAATGTTGCTGGTGGGGTTCCACAGTTACCAAAAATGCACTCCTGTCTACCCAGAGCTTGGAGATTTCTGCTTCATTCATGCAATTGCTCAGATCCATTTCCTCATGTGGCTGAGAGCCTTGTCAGGCATCACAAGTTACTCTCTAAGTCCCAGTGCAGACCACACTAAGAAACAAATTCAGATGCACCCTAGCACAGCAGCATACATACAGAAGGAATCAGTCACCTAAATATACATAATACAATATCAGTTAAGAAGTCAGAGTGTCCTGCCAGGCCTGTCCAGCGGCTTCAGGCTCTAGTAGCTCTGCCTGCACTAATGTGGATATCTCAGGTTTCTTGGGGAGACCGAAACGGCACTGAACACCAGTGCTTGGCAACTGAACCTGACTCAACGTCTTTCTGGACGGGCCAGTTTTCACCTTAAATCAGAAAACACACAACTTGAGTAGTTTTGCCAGCATTGTCAGCAAATGCTTCTGCTCTTGCTAAAAGCCTTGTGTCAGACTGAACAGTAAATTGCTATATCAGTTCTCAGCCCAGGTCCAAACATCTTTAACTTCACCTCAGAAATGCATTGCCCATTCTCTGTCCTATCCATTCCAACACCTTTCTTGATATAAGCCAGACACGTCGGATGAGATGATGTGGAATAACAACTGCCAGGTACCCCCCAAGACCCAGCACTTGCCCTTAAACACCGCCGTTCTCTCTCAATTGCTCTATATGCACAAAAATACAACACTGACAGGGGCCTTGCAATGCCTGAAATAGTTTCTTGGAGCGGGATCTCCTTTCCATAATAATTCATAGTCCAGCATTTCCACTATGGCCTGGCTGGTATCCACACAAAGAACACCACAGCCTGTGTATCAGGGCTGGAGCTCCAGAAAATCTGTCCGGGGGCTACACAAGCTGAGAAATAAACGTGTCCAGTCTGTACTCTGCCATATGTGCAGGTTGAATGTTTTTATCTCTGCAAACAATCTATTTTGTTATGACATTTTCTAGAAAGAAAAAAAAAATGCCCTTGTGCCTAACTTTTTTTTTTCCTCCCGGTTTTGAAGTAGTTTGGCTGACTGGGGAAAAAACCTTCACATTTCCCACTACGAAAAACTGTGTGGGAAAAGAGCATTTGCAGAGCATGTGGCATAACAGGAAAGGATTGTCAGATTACCTGGAGAACTGATACTTGCCTCCACTAAAGCTCTATCTTGGTTCAAAGCCCTACTTACACATTCTCAGAGAGGAGATAACACAGATTTTCTTATGATATTTTCAGATTAATTGCTGCATAAGAAATAAAGTATCCTCAAAATGTGGTATCTGTAAGCTTCTCGTTCACACATTTGTCATTTAGGGATATTAGGTATCTTAATTTTCAAGGAAGATATAGAACGTAATAAGGAAAAAAATAAATCACAATTCTGTGTACTAGGTTTAATGTAGGTTCCCCAATAAAATCACGCTGTGACTGCGCTTTCAACAGCAACCCTCAGATGCAGTGAAGCCACAGGCTGAGACAGAACACACCCAGAGTTCTAACGCATTAAAACCGTTTTGTCTTAAATTGATTGTATCCCTAGCACATGCCATCTCAGACATGCTAAGATTTCACAGCCTATTCTTTTTTCTGGCTGATTTTAAAAAAAATTTTCAGTTGGTAAAAGCTGTGATATGAAGCTTTGTAAATTAAGATTTTAAAGAGGAAGTGGAGCAGAAAAAGACCTAAATCCAAAATCTGAGGATAAAACACACTGGCTACATTCATATAGTTTAACTCTGTGTTAAACACGGGCAAAACACTCAGCATCACTTAAAATGAGAGTTACGGTTTAACCTCTGACTGCCCAGGAATACTGGGCCAGTCTGGCACACCACATGCTGGGCATAAAACTGAGCCAGAGCATCTACGGAACAGCACCTCCTGGTTCCGTTGTGCGCATAGGGAAGTTGGCCCCAAACCCCACATCTACGTGAATAAACTGTGACAAAAGTCCCTCCACACTTCCCACCATCCCTTCTCCCCAGATCCCAGTTTTACTTCATTACATTTTCCAAAACATTATCTCTTCCAGTATCTCTTTGTACAACCAACAACTTTCTCATGTTTCTTTTATTCAAGAGTGAACTTAGAAGAACAAAAGCTACTTTTTCGTATTGCATCATCTTAATGAACAGACCCAGCATGGTTTCAATGAAAAACCACAGGCTTTTATTCATTCCCATCTACCTACCTATAAATGCAGAGAAAATAACCACAGAATTGAGGAGCTTGCCATCCTTGAAACTTTCCTGAGTGCCTTCCAGAAATGTAGCACCCTCCCTTATACCATCAGTGGTCTTCAAAATACAGTGGGGGTGGCATCTTCAGAAATACACGTGCTAAGTGATTAGGAAAGCAGGGCAGCCATGGACTTTTGTTTCTACTTCTCACTGGGAACAGAATGAATTGACTTGTCTTAGTATAGTACCATAGTCAGTCCAAAATATTACACCTAGAAGTGTTGTTTATGCTGTATGCTTTGCATATAGAAAGAGAGCATAGAAATAACACTATGAAAAAAATTAATAATTTTATGGCCCTAACTTGAACTATTTTTTTCCTCCAGCAGATGTAAGCATGCAAAGTGGGGTCCCAATTTAACCAAGGACCAACCTTGGCATCACACTGGTGCTGATACAAAGATTTTTCTCTCCCTCTGCTAGCTACCACCTCACATCTTGTAAACAACATCTCTTACGGCCATTATCAGCATCACTTATAAAGGGCATCTGCCTTCAGTGATGGAGAACTGGAATCGGTACGATGAGGTGCAAGGAAGGTGCCAGGCTGACCATGCTTACTGCAGCTCCCACCGCTCACTGATGAGAGGGCACCAGCACATTTTAAAGGAGCTACTTACGCAACTTGGCAGTCAGCAACGAGGTCAGGGGTAGATAGGTGTGGCAGAGCTGCAGAAGGCAGGGAAAGGGAAGGGATGGAGTATTTGGAAGCAGCACAGGGAAGGTGATGGGGGATTCAACAGGGAAAATATGGGATTAGGGATGCAGACACACTCCAGAAACTTTCCTGACCTGCTAATCCCAATACTGGCACAAGATGAAGCCCTATACCTCCTGCACATAAGCGTGAAGACTTGTGAATAATTGACAAGAGACATGAACATGCTGCCATCTGCACACAAAGGAACTGCTCTACGGCACACATGTACCTTGTTGCTATCTCTGGGGAAGGGAGAGGTGAAGTGGGGGCACCTGTGAGGTCACACTGGGAAGCTGTTGCTGTGTGATGGCTCTTTAGAGACTTAGGTAACATAAACTTGATATATCTGATTTAATCTATCAAAGCAGTGGGTGCTAATGGGGATCCCTGCTGACCTGCTGACAGTCGCAGCAGAGAGGACAAGTACCAGGGAACAGGAAGATTAAAGAAAGATCTCATCTCAAGAGATAGCCCAGACACAGGCTGCACATCACCTGCTCAGTCCTGTGTTACAGTGGCAGGACATGAGGCCCCAGGACTGTCAATCCACACCTCTCTGCAGCCAAAACTAGTCTGGGCTGGAGAAAGTGAGATTGTTCTTTCTTTCCATTTTGGGCTCCACAAAGCATGAAGGTTCATGTAAAGTGAAAGAGAAACCATGATACCAGTAAGTCCTTCCTGCATTGCAGAATCTCATTCTCATCTCCCCTTTCAAAAACTTAAAATCAAAGCTACAGTCTGGAGAGCATCCACCTTAATTTTCAAACACAGGGCAGAGAACTACCACCAAGCTGGACAAAAAGCAATGGACTTCTGAGTGGATGCCACAGGCTAAGTTAATTGAACTGCAGATTACACAGACGAGTACACAAGACCAGATCTCACGCCAGTAGATTGCACCATTTGAATGGCAATCTCAGAGTCTGGAGGGTGAGTGAATGCAGCTCTGCAATGACGATCCTGTGCAGAGCTCAGCGGGTCAAGGCCGTCAGGGACCCAGACCCTGGAGTCCCAGGCAAGGTGTTCAGCCTCTGACATTTGCAACACAAAATTACATTGCTCACAAGGTAAACTTTGTAAAGTTTATGAACCTTGCAGAATGAGAGATGTACCGCTGCAGTAGCAACTCCTCCTCAGTTTTTGTATTTGCAGAGATGGGCCTTTTCATCAACAGGAATTTTAACTGAAATTTTAGTTTAGTTAAGTCTCAGTCAAATACTTCTGCACACAAAGAGGTACAAATCATAACTACTTACACATCCTAAGTGTGGCAACACTGTTGCATGCTTAGTCACATGAGCCACTTTTAAAGTAACACCATATTTTTGTCTTATAAATATATACAGAATTGGTGGAAGGTTTCCATCTGAAGTTTTTGTGCAGGCCCTTTTTTTTTTTTTCCATCCAGCTCCAATAATTCAATATATTTTTAAAATTTATTTTTAAGTGACTTGCTACTTTGACAGGGAGCAGGAGTGATAGAACCGTATAAACCTCCGAAGACTTTTCCTCCAAATGGGTTTCAACAGGGACAATGGAAATAGAGACTA
The DNA here is from genome assembly GCA_009806455.1 of Tetrax tetrax. NCBI lineage: Eukaryota > Metazoa > Chordata > Aves > Otidiformes > Otididae > Tetrax > Tetrax tetrax. The sequence goes on from WHYT01016376.1 coordinate 8,108, forward strand.
AAAGCTGCACAACTACTTTTCCATGGGTACTGTCCAGCTCCTACCCTCTACACCATGTCACTCAGTCACGGCAGGACTACAGCACCAACAGCAGGTAGAAGATTTAAGGGAGCGCAAGTTTTGAGGCATATCCCAGGAGGCTTAGAAATTGCTTTGCCATTTCACAATACTAAGCAGAGTGAGGACAAAGGAATGAAGAGATGACAGACTGAGACAAACTTTGTTGCAAAGTGGGACAGACCAATAACTGCCATCACTAATTGCCGTTCCCCAGGCAGGAGCTTGGGCCGCTCTTAGAAACATCACAAGCAGCTTGAATTGCTTTATTGATATTTACTCTCCCTTCACCCTTGGTGATTTATACAAATAAGAGATTAGAAGAAGGAAGAAAAGGCAGCAATAGCAGGAGGGAAGAGAAGGGTAATTAGCACTGTCAGGATTGAGAAGATCAGTAGGGTCCTAGTGATGAGGGAAAAGACAAGAGGAAAGAAAGGGACTGACAGGCATTTAGTATTTCAAGCACAGAAAGGTTCTCACAGCTAGGGATGCCGAAGCGAGACTTGCTTATTATTATGACTATGACAAAGCAGAAAAAAAAAAAAAACAGAACACGCATTGATTAAAGCAGCAGGCATCTCCCTTGGATGCCGAGACTCAGCAAGAGGCCGCAGCTTCCCAAGGAGGCAAGCATTTAGACTTCAGCTATTCCGAGACATTGACCATATGTTGGGGCCATCTGGAGGCTGCTTTATTTGATGGATGTCGGATGTCTCCAAAGGCACTGGGGAAGGGAGCTGAAATATTGGTAACTGATTGATGCTGAGGGCATTTAACTAAAGATGACCCCACTTCTTTAAAATTCACACCTGCTTTACAGTAGAAGCTCAGAAATAGTCTTCCCAGTGGGGATGATAGCTTCTATGGCTTTCAAAAAGCAGCGGCTTCTGATGAAGCATGCAATCATTTCTCTGGCACAGCTGGTGAATTCAGTGAGGTGGCCTCAGCTGTGCTCTCAGCCAGCAGCTGACCCATGGCACCAATGGAGTGTCCCATTCAGCACCAGATCGGAATTGTTACGGCACATCAAAAGATGTGCTGTGTCAATGGATAAAGCCTACAACACAGAGGACCCTTCATGCCTTCAAAGACCTCCTTACTCTTTCAGCAGCTCTTGAGAAGGCTTGCCAGGAAGAGAAGCTCTGCTGGGGCACCATCACAGGGCAATGCAAAGAAGCCAAGAAGATACCCATGCAGTGACTCCTGGCTCACAGCTCTGCAGCACAGATCATGAGGGACATTCTTCTTTCATCCCCAGAAGATAGAATGCCCTGGCTTTGACAGGTCAGGTAGCAAAGGACAAATCATGCCAAGCCACTGCAAACCCCTATTTTGCAGTTAAAAGACAAAAAAAAAAAAACCACAAAACAAACAAACAAAAAACCTAAAAACCAAACACTTCTGGAGAGTGTTTCTCTGTGTCTGAATATGCTTCATGTCCAGCAGGCACCAGAAAGTTATGAAGACCAAGAACTCACCTGCTCAACCATATCTAGGCCTTTTACTGAGATCCGTGTAGAGAATCTTGTTTTGTCTTGCACTGACACCAGGTGGAAGAAAGCACAAAAAGCTTTGCCTGTCTCTGTGCAAGCAGAGAACAAGCAAAAGAGCCCAACAAACACATTTCTAAGAGCAGCTCTCAGAAAGCAGCTTGATAGACCACCTTGCACTTTGTCCCTGCCTGGAAAAACAACAGTAAACACTTTTTCTTCCCCGGCATACAACAACAGGCAGCTTGGGAAACCATCTGAATACAAATGCTCATTACTCTCAGCATACAGAGATCTCCATGATGCATACCCAAGGACAGAGTGTAAAACACTTTGCCATTTTACAGCTCTTCCCAACAGCCTCTCCCCCAGCTTGCTGCACTGTTTTAGCAGTCCCCTGGACTACGGTGCATGGTGCACTGCATCGCTGAATTACAACCCCCAGGGTTTGGAGCGACTTTGCACATCGCTTGGGCTGTGGTGTGAGATTTTTGATGCCTGATTTGCCCAGTGTGTCTCCAGAAGCCAGGAGTTGTCTGACAAAATCCCAGTTTCTCTTGGCTGCTGCTGAATAGCAAGGCCTGAGCCCTTTGTGAGGGCAAACTGAATCAGGAGCTGTAACAATTAACACTGGCTAAGAGTTGGCCTCTGCTTTGCAGTGTCATAGGGAGACCTATCTGGAAAGGATCGGGGGATGGGAGGACTCTGCTGGGGGATTTTGCCCCAGCTAGCCATGCAGCAGAAGGCAATCAAGTGTCTTGGAGCTGGATGAATGTGGCTAAGCACAGGTTACATCCCACTGGATGTCTTCATTAGCAGGCAGCGAAATGATGCCCCTTACACATCTGGAGCTTAAAGTAGAACAGAGCAAAGGCAAAGCAAGAGAGTCCTTCCAGCTCTCCTCTCCACTCAGGCTGCGGCTCGTGCTTTATATCGTCACCACAGAGACAGACTGGGACTTGGTAAAGTCAAGTGACAAGGAAGTATGGAGGAAGGGTTATAAATATGCATCAGAGTCTCAAGCTGGAGATCAAGGGCAATTTTATGAGAAAATCATTTTAGAACCAAAAAAGCGGTGGTGAGAGTGTATGTGACTGTGTGAAGCTTCATAATGGCAAGCAAGTGATCCTGTCCTTCCTCCTGGATAGGAGGAATGGAAAGCATTGTGACCATGACCTGACACAGGAACTTTGGAGACTTAAAACTCCCTTTGTTTTCTCCAACTTATAAGCTTTTTGGGATGGAGGCTGTCTTTCGCATGCAGTTGTTCACCTGGTAAAATCTCAGAGGAACCTATTGCAGTTACTGAAAAACTAGTGGTAACACAGGTTTTGATGTAGCTGCTTGTCTCCATTGGGCACCCACAGTCCCACGCTGTGCGTGGAAAACAAGTATTCATCAATAAGTGATCAATCCAGTGATCCTCAGTGCTAGTATTGAGGAAATATTAACACACTGAAACCTGACCAGCCTAGATACTCCAAAATAGAGACTTCTTAATCAGATTCTGAAAAACTTCGAAGTAAAATGCACAGAAAGTGTCTTTGTGGGATAATTTACTTTAACAGACTTTGGACTGGTCAGCAGATCAAATGGTGATTTATTTCCCCTTGGCCTAAGAAACAAAGAGTCAGCATAAAAGGTGTAAACAGATAGTAGTGCTTAGACCTCACCTACTAACAGAAGAATGAAGAAATGTTGTTCCACTTGCCAAAAAAATTCCAGGTGGTGACACCAGTTACCAGGGAACACATTAGACACACTTTGCAACATCAGCTTAGTTTTTTGGAAGAGCCACCCAGACCTACTGCAAGGCACAGGAGGGAATGAAAAGCAACAGGTGATGCTGCACTGATTTCCATGTTGCTGGGACTGCTAACTTTCCGAGCTCAGCATTGTGAACGGTTGTGAGTCAGTGTCAGCTTTATCTTTGCAAGTAGTTGTCCCATTTCTGTATACTTGGAAATCTGTATACTTGGAAAACAACTAGCTTACAGGAACGCACGGGCTGGCTTTTCTAATGAGGAAAATCAGGCACAAGGAAGAGCCCTGCTCAGCCAGGAACTCTCCACGCACTGTATTTTTTCACTGCAACCACACATTAGCATCAAGGTATAGCACTCAGCTGGCTCAGTGAATGACGGACAAATTTGGGTCTTGGATTTCTTACAAATCCTCTCCAAAGCCTTCCAGTGCTCCAGCAGCACTCAGGCCAGGTGAGACCATGTGTGCACACAGCAGCAGCGCAAAGAGGGTCAAGGCAACTGATGTTCTCAAGACTGAATTGTTATTTCTTACTATCCATGTAAGTAATGGACTATCAGCATACCTGGCTATTATCTGGGCCCATATGTTAAAACAAATAATATCTGTCTCACTTCTGCAACACCCTTTCATCCACAGTCTACAAATAGTGCATCTGGTCTTATTCTTGTTGCAAGGAGAGCCATTAACTTCAGTATGTGCAGGAACAAAGACCATTAAAGCTTACTGCATACTAGTACAATTATCTCCATTAGCAGCGAGGTAAACTGAGACACAGAAGGACACATATTTTCCTCCAAGGTCACACAGTAAATCTACTGCAGAGCAGAAACACAAATCAGTGCTTCTCATTTCCAGCCCAGGCTTTGACCATAATTACAAGTGAGAGATGAAATTTGGCTCCCATTCTAGAGGCTAGGGAAGTTCAGGACCTTGAATCTATTCTTGGCTTTTGCTTCCTGCTTCAATGTGTGACTTTGCATAGGTCAAATTTTGATGCCTGTTCATCTGGAGTGACTGGCCATGCTTAGGCTCCCCATATATGCATGAGGTATCCCAGTTTGTAGGCAAATGTACGCATTTTGTGCACAGGGCATCTTGTTTTGATACTGTCATCTTCTGGTTTTTTGTCTGCTGCACCCCATCAGAGAACAGTAACAGCAATGTCCCTCACTTAGTAGATACCCTGATGACAGAGGGGAAAGTTCAGGCAAACCAAGGAAACCTCAAGAACACAAATTCCCTTTATTCTCTCACTGTGCACTGGGGAATATGCACACTAATGCAAGTAAGAACCTTTCCATCCCTGCCTAGCTGACCTGCCTCAAACCATCTCCATCCCTGTGAGAGGTAGCATACTTCAAACGGCCCACCTTGGCCAGGGACCATTCTGCTGTTAGCAAGAACTACTTAAAAATGCCACTGCTGGAAAACATAAAACTTGTTCAAACTAAGCTGTTTCAAGAGAATTGCTGTTAAAACCAGAGTTTACAATTTAAAAAAAAAAATCTCCCCCCCCCAAACAAACAAACAAAAAACGCAAAAAGAAACAGGGAGAGGTGCTGATGTTCAAGCTCCCTCCTGCAGCTTCGCCTGTCCAGAGTCTTGCTCTGCCCAGCTTGGAGCAGCGCTCAGACACATCACCCACACTGACTTTTCTTCTGGTTTTACACAAGAGAGCTTGAAAAGTTTCAGAAACAGACAACACGCACCAAATCCTGACGTCTTCTTTTTTTTTTGTGAGACAGACCTCGTGTTTTCTGGCCAGACGGCAGGTCAGCTCGGCTGCTCTGCGTCAGGCAGCACAGCGAGTGTCAGACACCCAGCAGCGCCAGGGGGAGAGGTTCAACTGCACGCAGCTTTCTGCGAGACTTGTTCCAAATGCTCATTAGGTCACTTACATGTCCTTGAGAAACAGGGGTCAATATTAACTCCTGTTTCACAGGAAACGAACCTCATCCTCACAGCAAGGATGAGGCAAAATTTGAAGACACAGCTGCTCTTGCCCCCCCCCCCCCAGTTCTGGAGACACTCATCTTCCCAGCTGACCACTCTATTTTCACAGCTGCTGAGCAAACACTGTTGAAATGAATAGCCTTTGGAATGTTCAACACTCTTAAAAGTCAGCATAGGAGAAACTTTGGCCCTGGCAAATTCAGTTGTAATTTTGTCTTTGAATACCTCTAGAGTTGAGACTTCACTGATAGTACTTAGAATTGCAACGTTCCCACTAAACCTGCCCCAAACTGCACAGTGAATGAATAAATAAGGCCACTTTTGTTACCTGTTTGGGTATTCTGTGTAACACAGAGCAAGACAGTCCTAAGTCAATTTCTATGAAAGCTAGAGCAGAAAAGCATTCAATCTTGATTTTAATATTTCTAGTGATAGAGAGTTCACCATAGTCCTCAGTATTAGATACTATTCCCATGACTAATTAGCTTCACAGTTAAACTTCAATTTATTTACGGTCAGAATGTGCGCACCTTTCATTTCCAACCACTGGATCTCACCGTAATTGAAGAGCAAGTATCTTCATTTAGATACCAGACAGATCAAATCACTCATAATCAAATTCCTAAACCCTCTCATTATAAGTCACATTTTCTTGCCATTCTCATGCTGTTCTCTGACTTAACTCTGATATGTCTTCCCCCCCTCAATATATTGAAGCAGTCGTATCCCTATCGCACCTGTAAGTGCACGCACAACTGATGGGAACAGGGAGTGCTCAGATTAAATCCTGAGAGCTCTGGTTCAGCTGATTAGCCAGTGGCTCTGCATATTTTCAGACTTACTGCTTCTCAGAAATGGGCTGTCCTCTCAATTCTCCGTACTCAAATGCCTGCTTTTACAATAACGCTTTACATACTATTTGCTTGGGCTAATTCACTGAGCAACTTGATGGGTCTTCGTGAATGATCTGTCCTCATTTTCCTTACCCTTCTTCCAGGTCACTCATCACTGAGCAACAAACAGCCACCAGCTGACCTCAGCCAGACCCCATTGAAAAGCCACAAGAGCTGAACCTGGTGTCCCGAGCTGCAGTTTGCCACTCTAGCAGCCATGTCACAGTCCCACTTGTAATTCAGAAGAATGGACTCATAATTCCATAGATTGAGTTATTACTTTTCAAGACTGCCATAATAATGATACTTAACATTCCTGGAGCAATTTACATTTTCAAAGTGCTGCAAAAATGTTAATGAACAGCATGCTTACACCAGCTTCAGGAACCAGTCACCTCAGAACTGCTGCTCTGCTGCTTCGTTCACATCCATATTCATTCCAAAAAACTATCAGAAATCACTTAACTCCCAAGTTTATAGCAATCTTTTATTCTACGATTTATTGACCTGGCAGTGCTAGGTCAACAGTTGGACTTGATGATCTTAAAGGTCTTTTCCAACCTAAATGATTCCATGATTCAAATTTAATTTAAGGTTCAGTAACAAAGCCGAATTAAGGATATTAACACAAGCCTTAATAAATTCATCTAATTCATACTGTTTATTTGAAGGCAAAAGAAAGACTTGTATTACAAAAGTCTCAGCTTTCACTGTTGCACAGTTCTATGTTCTTCATACAATTCATAAATGCAAAGAAGCCCAATTTGTAACTGGATCTCAGCATTTCCAAAATTCACCATTTTTGCCTTGCATAATTCAGCTATGACAACTTTTGAAACTCAATATAACAGTGCCTTAAACCAGAAGAGATTGGCACAAATCCACAAAGAATCATCTAATTATAAGAAAAAAAAAAAACATCCACAGGTACTGGTTGACTCATTCTATGAGGAAAATAACACTCCTGCTTCAGGGAACAAGCCAAACACTGAAGGCTGGGAAGATGCTTTTCCTACAGGAGCATTGACCTGCTGCTGTTTTGTGACAGGTCCCTGTCAACCACCCGCCCTTGGACACTGACATAGAAATAACAGACAAAACCGAACATAAATCTTAGCTAGTGCGATAGTTTCTGTTAGTTGGCACTTCTGAGGCTCATAGCTGGATCTGAACTTCATAAACCTTTCAAGGTATTTGGATCCAAACATTTGTACATTCCCCAGCCTCTCTGGAGGTTGGCAGAGCTACACAGGCACTTTAAGAACTGTTGGCACAAGAGATGAAAATGAAATCACCAAAAAACATCCACTGCCATAGATCTGGATACACAACATCCAGAAGAAAGGTTGCCAGTGACTCTTGAAGCCTCATTTCATCCATCACCGAGAGCAACGCACAACAGAAAGCAGCTTATACAGTGCCCTACTGAGCATCATCTGTTTAGTGTTCATACTGCCTTTAAAAAAAAAAAAAAAGTGTGAAAAATGAAAAACTATTTAAGTCCAAATGCTGAATTTGCAGACTTCAGCCTTATGCCAGACAAGATGTTGATCTTTAAGCTTGTCAACCTGAAAGACTTTCATATTTAAAGAAAGTGGCTTGCTTGCGTTACAGCATTTGAGTAAGACGAAGCCCATCCGGAACAGGTACAGAGCAGGGTCAGCAGGATCGGCCGACGAATGGAGCTGTGCATGACAAAGACTAAAGCAGCTTGGCACATTTAAACCTAGCAAAACCAAATGCAAGAGGGAATATGATCATCCCTGAGGTATTTATAGGACAGCACGAGAGCCCAGTGCAGATAAATATGGCCAAGAATACACATAACCTAGAAATTGGAAAGGTTTGATCAGCACAAGGAGGCTCTGAAATCATTTCCCAGTAGAAATACTTCTTTTAAGAGGGCACTTGAAGTTCACAAATGTGGTGTACAAGGTGGTTTTCAGCAACGGGAGGAAGCCAGGCCAGCTGGCCTGGGAGATCTCTGCCCCTCCTTCTCTGGTGTCATGGCAGGCTGGTGATGCTGTGGGGATTTTAATCAGCTCCCTCTCTCCAAACATGCTTCAGTTACCCACCTATGTGCCAGATGCTGTCTAAATATTTTTCTCTCCATTTTGAAACACAAATACCTTGAGGGAAAATTCACATTGATGTTCCTCTCAAGATAATAACAGCTGCTCTCTATTAGAGGTTCTTACTGATTTATTCTTGCCAAATGCCCACTCAGCTCAGTGAAGGTTTGACAGGAAAAAGAACAAACTAGGAACTCGGGAATTTGATTAATGGAGGGCTAGAGCCAAAACCTGCCAGCTTCAAGAAAGAGCCAGCACTGGGCCTTGCAACACATGCATGTAGGAGTAAACTTTATTATGTAAAAGCTTGGCTGTCCTCAATCTTGTGCAGGAAAAAAAAAATGCCGCTGCGTCAGTTAGCAGTATCTGTAGGCTCTGGGCAAAATGCAGGCTGCCAGCAGCAAAGCAGCCGTGACGAAGGAAGTCATCTGCAGCAAGAGCTGTACCAGCCTTTTGCTGCACAAATGAAGCAAAGACTCAGCTCTGACACTGCCCTTGCCCATGGAGCACTTCACCTCTAGCTCAGTTCAGATGCTAAATCACCACTTTAGTCTACAAAGGTCTCCCCAGGAGAGAGAGGTTACCAGCTGCATGGTACATGACAGACACCTGAGTGCACAATCAGTCACATTTTCTACTTAAGTGCTTGTGAACATGAGGGATCTTCTGCTTGGAGATATGGTCTCATGGTACTTTATTTTTCCTCGGGAAACAATTCCAAACACCTGGATCTCAAAATCCAAAGTAGCCATTGCAATTGATCTCGCTGCACAACAGGCTGCACTCATGGAGAACATTTAAACCCTCAGACAGCCCCATTGTGATTGTCCTTAAAAGTAGTCAGACTGGGACAAAACTGGGTTAACTGGGGACAGCATGAACTGAGAAAGCAGTGAGTTTATTTGACCGCTGACATAGCCTGTATGACTTGTGCTGAGAAACTAAGGTATTGTCTATTAAGTCTAGCAAGAAATGTATCTGAAAAAAATGTCAGTGGAACATTATCTGGCTTTCTTTACAACTGAGTTATTGTTTCACACATCAAGGACAGGGCCAAGGAACCCTAACATCGCCAAAGCCACTCTGAATCGCTAAGGCTCAGGGCAGCAAATAACTATTATATTTAACATATCACAGTGCCTTGGCTTGGCCTGACATGGGGTCAGACAGAGACTAAACTTTTATTTGTCCCTGTCCTTCTCAAGAAACAAATTCTTTAAAATTATTAATTGTCCTCAGCAGTAATTAACTATCCCCAAGCAGTGAAATGAAATGACAGACTAATATTTCTTCTTGAATCCTCAGGAGAAAATCAAGTTGTCTTGCTGTGCTCTCTAAACCTGACATAAAGTTAAAAATAGGAAGTTTTATATGTAGTCAGTAGGACTTTTTCTGCCTGTAAGGCAATCCCAAAGGATGTCTCAGTTCAACTGCACGATTGCAAAGTCCTGCTGTCCTAGAGAAGACATTGACATTTTTTTCCTTCTTTATGCAGCCCAGGCTCAGTGAAACACTAGCAAGAACCAAAGACCTTTGTCAATTAGTACAACTAAATATATGTTATAGCAAAAGCTTTTAAACATGTAAGTCACCAGTGAAGCCTGCTTAGAGCTATGCACTAGAAACACCACAAAAAAAACCCCAGAAATTTTAGCTTACAGTGACTGTCTGCGAGCAGATGTCATACCTACAGATGAGAGAGAACTGGGTGGGCAAGTGCAAACCTATACTCATGTTTCTGCTATTAATTAACCTTGGTGAGTTGGAAGCTCTAACTTGGGAAACAAATCAGTTTTGTCTTAAAGGTGTTTTTCCAGCTCAGGTTTCTAGTCCTGACATGGGCCTGTATTTGTTACATTTCTCACACAGATCAAAAACCAAGACTATTGAACTGTGTTGGTTCCAGCAGAGATGGAGTTAGTTTTCCTCTCAGGAGCCGGTGTGGTTTGGATTTCACATGTGAAGAATGTTGATAAACACACCGATGATATGAGTTGTTGCTAATGAGACCAAGGACACTGTCCAGCTTTCCAGGTCTTGCTAATATGCAGGTGCAGGAAGCTGGGAGGGATACAGACAGAATAATTGACCCAAACTGGCCAAAGAGAGTATTCCATCCCATAACATGAACAAATGTTTTGCTTAATTTGTATCAGTTCTTCAATCAAAGTAAAAGTTCTTACACGCTTATTTTAATAGCATTTTCATGGAGAAAAAAAAAAAAAAAGCAAAACCTTAAATCTCCCATTTTCCTGTGTTTCATTAATAAAGCCATATCTTAGAGTAAAACTGGGAAAATTCTCAAAGGATTAGTCTAATTTCTCTCCCTGCTGAACTGATAATGTGCTTCCCTAGCACAATTCTAATGAGAAAACAACTACTGAAAGTGAACCAAGCCTTCACTCAGCATTAAATCCCAGTGTGCTGTAAAAGCCAGGCTGGTTGTCAGATGTTCTTTAAGGTACTGAGAGTTTGTTTAGGGAAGACCTCTTCTCAGAAAAAAGGAAAAGTCTCTTTTTTGAGACGATCTTAAATAACAGCACCTGTCTCCCTGGTGTTTTCACAGCTCTGCTAGAGAAACCCAACCGCTGCCACGGGTGGGCTCCCCAAGCTGCAGATCAACACCAGCATGTCCAGTTCCTCCTGGGCAGCTAGCTCAGGTCTGGCAGGGTTTGTCACAACTGTCACGACTTTGGGCCTCAGTTAACAGGTCCAGGAAGACCTGACCTGTCTGCCAGACCCTCTGCAGCACTGTGCTGGTTTAATAAGCCCTCCCAGATCACAGACCAACAAGACACATTGCACAAAGATACTTAACTGAGGTTTGGAAACAGAAATCCCACTACTAGTCAGGTTTGGTTGGGGTTTTTTTGGTGTTTTTGGGTTTCTGGTTTTGTTTTTTTTTTTTCCCCTATTATTCACAGTGTCCTAAATTTGCATTACTCTCAACCACAGCATAGCAGTTCCTTGGGATAATGGTACAAATTGTTTCAATAATTGCGTTTACATCTGTAACCTTTCAGATAAAAATTCACTCCTGACTCCATTAAGCAAAAGGGCTCCCCAGCACCGGCACACATATTTCCCCCATCCAGCTTTCCACAGCCCACTTCTAGCTGTCGCAAGGAGGTTGCTGCAATTTGTTCAACACTGATCTTCCCTGTGGCATCTGCAACAGCCCTGCTTTGTCAGAGTGAAGAAATATTGCCACAGTTCTTGCTCCAGCCACGGGGCTTGGATATGCTCACTTGAGAAAGGTGGCTGGCTCCCAGCACTGTCACACATGCCCCTGCACAGTCTGGTTAAAAGCTTGAATACAACAGCAAACACAGGCTCTGAGCAGGCTTGGTTTCAGCCGCAGCAGGCAGTTTGCAATGTTTATTTCCCTGTGAGGCTGGGACCCTGGCCCAGCCGCAGCACCCTGTGCGAGAGCATCCAAAATCACGCTGTCCCATATGCCGCTTCCCATGGGCATCCTGGAGCTGCTCCAGCAACAGGACAGAGCTGCCTGCCCATGCCCAGCCCAACGTGTGCCTCAGCCATGCTGCAAGCCCAAACACAGTGTTTTGCAGTGGCAGAACCACCTGCGACGGAGCTGCTGCATAGCACGGACCCACATGGCACGTCCAGCACAGCCCCCTCCCTTTCCCCTCACCCTGCCCAGCTCCCAACCCCGCAGCTCTGGCCCCAGATGCGTTTCCCCAGGTGCACCAGCTTGGAAGCCTGCACAGCCAACGCAGACACATCATCTCCGAGCAGAAGGTGACCCCTCCTGCACACTTGAATCAGCCCAACTCTCTACTTTGTGCTGCCTTGTTCTCTGCGTTAACCTTTTTCTGGAAACATGAGGTCACAGACTTTACCTATGCTTTCAGGGTTTGTTTGTTGGGTTTTTTTTCCCTCCTGTTCCCTAAAGTGAAAGCCATGCTAGGAGACACAAGCCTTCTGGTAAAGCTTATAGGCTGCCTACTACATGATAAATTAATTATCTGAGCATCCCCCAACCTCATTTCATTTCAATACAGCACTATGCTTGCCAGTAAACTTTTTTTGGCTCGCTTTAAGCTGATTAATGAGTTGATGTGTAACAAAACTTTTGTGCCCACAGGCAAGAACTAGGTCTTTTACTAATCAAAAAGCCTACAACGCCCCCAAGTTTTTATTACATGGGCCTTTCCAGGGACATCATACTGCTACTACCAAAACTCTTGCAAGTGACAAATAAGTTTGTTTCAGTTATGCCTTAAGGCAGAAAACATAAGAGCAGAAGAGAGGAAAAAGAGCAATCTCGCAAGAGAGTGTCATTTGTTATTTTTAAATAGCTCTGCTTGTGGTACAAACACCAGGCTACTGCAAAAGCTGTGTCTTAGTGGAAATAGCACTTTGCTCTTCCACCCAAATGATTTAAGCTACACAGCTTAAATAAACATGCAGGGACATCTTTGGGAGGTGGTACCCTGCAGCAGAGGCAGAGAGCAGATCTGTATTCCAGCTACAGACAGTCAGCTCCCTCACTATATTCAGCCTTGAAGCGTCAAAGAAATAATCAAATTCCAGCCCAGGTTTCAAACCCAATGAGCCCCCGGAGCCCCAAAGTCCCTGCATCCGGTGCTGGAGGTGCTCTGTATTCACAGCCTTTTGCAGGGAGATTTGTAACAAACCTCTTACACAGCTCAAACCAACAGCTACTTTTGAAAACCTGGCTGCAGGACATTCACTGCAGGTCACTGCCCACATGACCGCTGGAGCTCAGCAGAATTAAATCCTTGAACCAGCCAGAAGCTACTGCTGTCCCTCATAAGCACAGAGACAGCACTGCATCATTTACTAGGATCTCCTGCAGCCACTGCCAAATATGGCACTTTGGGGGCATTTATTTTAAGTGTCATTGTTTTCTATGCACTAACATATGCTCCAGTCAAACCCTTTATTCATCATTGCCAGCTATGATGAGCCTTGTTACAGCCCAAATTAGAGTCTTGAAAGCACTGCCCTAATTTATAACCAGGAGAAAGAAAACACATTTTAATGAATTTAAGGAACTGAAAAAAAAAAAATAGTCAAAATCCTTTATTCTGAGAAGAACAGCTGACATGGCTTTTAGCTAAGAAACACTGACCCCCTTAGGGGGCTGGCCCAGGAGCTGAGATGGGACATGGTCAACCCTCTACCCCTGCTTTCCCAGGAAGAGACACCAGGTCCCCTTGGACACATAGGTCATCCTCACTATTCCTCAGGTCTGCAAGGGAAAGCTTTATCAAGCCAGCTTTTCGTGGTAGGAGATGAGTTTGCTGATCTTTGCATGGTAGTAGATCCTCAACAGAGAGGACAATTTTAAATCTCTATTATTAGCCTGAAGCATCCAAACTTCCAAACGACCAGGGTTATTTTATCAGCTGGACTAAAATTAGTAGAGGAAATTGAGGCACAGGACATTCACCCTTTCCCAGAACAGCCTTTAATACTTTTAAGTTCAACAACATGAAGACTTCTTGCAGAAATCAGATTTGCAGGATCTAAGTGCCTCAACTCAGATCAGCTGGCAAAGTTCACTGAGGGCCTTGGGAACCATCACCCTGAGTGACAGCACCAAGTTCTGTGCTGTCACGGAACATTACATTTGCACACACACAAAAAGCCCAATGAACCACCACAATTAATGTCAACCTAAAAAAAAAAGTAAATCTAGTTAATAGCATGTTAAGAAGATAAATTCCATTATTAATGAAAGTGTTTCCAGAAGAGCAATTATGCAGCACCCTTAGAGGATGTTGCCAGGAGATAGACCTTTAGCAGCAGCAAGATGGTGAGATGATGTTTGTGTATGGACTGGCTGAATCCTGCACCTACCAACACCTCCCCAGGTAGAAAATATGATTGCAAACATTACTTGTGTAGCTAATTACTGATCTACAGCAGCAGGCTAATAAAAGGACGTATACAGGGGAAAAAGAGACATTTGGTGCTTACAGAATTAAAATTCTCCACTCTGGAGGGGTGTGGGATAAACAAATCAACTCCATGCATAAGCTTAAGTGCTGAGAAAGAAAAATTCCAGAGTGGAGCCTGAAAAACAATTTTGGGTTAATTAACGTCCATGAGTCAAAGCCTGCCTGAGAGTGAGATCAGAGAGAGATGAAGCAGCCTCTTGAGGTAAGGTAGTGCTCCTCCCCAGCTCTTTGCTACCTGCAGGTCATGCAGCTCACTAAGAAACAGCTAGAAGCAACACATTGACTACCCAAGCAATTTTTTGTTTACTATTCCTCTTTCGGGGACAAAAGGGAGACAGTGGACAGATCTAGTTGAACATTTAGACACCACTTTGTGTGTTCACTTCACAATGAAGCATTTTCAGAATTATCACTATACTTCAGCAGGAACAAGCTCCTCCCACTGGTGACATCCTCTATCCTCTTGCTCAGGTGTCCAGGCAAAACCAAAGTCTCCATCACTGCTGCTAAAAGCACAAGTTTCCATTAATGGACTGGAAGAAAGTCACCATTTTTTTTCCACATGGGACAAAGACATGCAGGGAAATAACTGGCATTAAGTAGTTGCAGCACAACCACTCATAATGAGCGAGGTATAGTAAAAGCTAGCCTTGCAGTTTGATTTTCACACTAATGAACAAGTTAAAGTTAGTTTCTATCCTCTTCATCATTCACAGTGGCAGGCAGCTGAGGAAGCACTTGAGTTCTCCATGCATCAGCTTATAGGCATGTGTGCAGTTTTTATGGCTAAGCGTTATGTCTCCTGCTGTTACTTGTGATCCAGACAAGCTTCATGCTTTTCTCCCTCAATGTGAAGAGTCTACTGTGACGAGTTCTTATCAAGCAAGTTGTGAATAAAATTGAAATAACCACAGCAAATTAATTGGCAGAGACAGAGAAGCTCCCTGGGGTGCTACAAAATGATGAGAAGACCACAAAATTTCCAAGAGGACGAGAAAGAGGTACGTACACATACATGACCAGGTATTCCTCAGCCTTCTTTCCTGTAAAGGTGGCTGTGAATGCTGCAATCCTGCAGGTTTTCAGATTGACCTTAGCATATCAGGGAGGCAGGACCAGGGGGGTTCAGTTCTCTCCTTCTTGCAATATGACCCCTGAAACGCTGAGCTCAGGATGTTATTAGCATCAGCAGACAAGGAAGCCAGCCAAGAGCAAAACGTGTTTTATCTTTCCATCAGTAATTGAAGCGGGCCAGCATTCAACAGCACATTGTGCCAATATTTCTTCGACACCAAACGGATATGCATCTTTCAAACCTGCGCTGCAGAGTGAATAGGTCTGGATGCTGCAGCTTCTAAAGTTTGATTTCAAGCACTGCTCAAGACAGTAACCAGTTATTGGCTCTACATTACACACAAAGAGAAGTTTTCCCACTCTGGACCAATTTTCACCATTAAGCTGATGAGAATAGGCTACTCAAGTCAAATTCAAACACACTGAGGTAAAGCCTGAACCTGCCCAAGTCTATCTGTGATGGTTTAACCCAGGTGAACAGTGAGCACATCAGGACAGCTCTAGCTACATGCAGTGTTTGCAATCCAGAGATACATGTTCACTGCTGCAGAAAGACAAACTGCTCTTCAGATCAAGACATCCAAAGAGGAAACAAGCAGTCTTTGTATAAATAGATGACATTAAAATTTTTGGTTTCTGACTTACAGACTGCATAGGGTGTAGAAAGGAACCCTGTGGGTGCACCAGTGAGGCCATCACCATCTTTCACAGAGAGGTTGATCAGGATGGTACTTCTGCAGAGCAATTCAGTGCAGATCCCAACCCCTCCTTGCCCATATCTGCTCCCTGGGCAGCTCTGCAAGTGAGGAGGGGACATCCTCAGGGTCTGTAGCTAGTTTATCTCCTGTACTTGTAAAGCCTTCAACTGACTGGCAGCATGTAAATGCAGCTTTCCAACAACTGGCATTACTTCTACTGGCAATGTATGTCTTGCAAAAGCCCTTCACGTTTGCTGGCCTGGAGCAAAGCAGATCCTGAGTAGCACTCCAGCACCTGAACTGGGAAATATTGCCACCACAACCACCAAGGATGCACACATCCTCTGCCAGACAGCTTGCATCAGCCTAAGCAGAGGGGCAGCATTTTGCGTGCACAAAGGAGAAACGCAAGAGCCCGTAGCAAGTTAGATGCTCCAAGAAATCTGTTGAGGCAGCTGCAAGCTTCAGTCACAGTAAGCCTTAAGCACACATCAGAAGTGCTGGTGTTCAGAGGCTACAGTCCATACTTCATGCACTAAACAATGGCTAGTAGCATTTATCTTAACAGAACTGTCATCTCATCCCGTAAGAGCAAAAGACCCAGATAATAGAAGTCTTTGAGTGCCTGCAGTCTGAAATAAAGGTCCATATTTATGAACCCAAGGTCCAGAACAAAATTCTTAAGCATAACGTAACTGTCCTGTCCATTCCTGAAGAAAAAAACAAAGATTTTCATTTCTGCAAAAACAACTGAAACCTGTTCTTTTGGAAGGGTTATTTTTAGTTTTGGTTTTTTTGGTTTTTTTTGTTTGTTTTTTTTTTTTTAACTTCCCAGCTATAGTACATTTTATTTTAACTAGTTTAGCTTAACCAGCAAAGAGCAGAAGTTGAGCAACAAGGGTCTGCACATAAAAGCATTTGAAATTGCTGGCTGGCTAATACAGTCTAAACAGACACAGCAATCTGCCTGTCAGACTTATTAGAGGGTAGCATTGTGCTCTGTGTATTACATTACTATTATTGTATTTTCCAGGAGAATGAGTTATCCACTGGTAATGATTTCATATGGGTAAATGAGGCTGCTAGGTTCGCTTCATTAGCATCTTTTCTGCAGCCACTAGCATTTAAATTAGATATTCTCCTGGACCATATGAAGGAGCAAGTGTTTACTCAAGTGTTTTACCAGCCTGCCAACATCAGCACCTCTGCATCCCGCAGTTCCTGCCTCTGCTGGGGTTTGCAGAAGCTACAGAAACGGGAGTGTAGTACACATCTGAGAACTAAGCAGCTCCTGACAGAGATGGGATTCAATCCTCATCTGTAGAGTTATCTCTTGATTGCATATAAGAGACCTCTGACCAGGATAATGTTATTTTTCACATGTTTATCTCTTCAGTAAGAAACACCCTTTGAAACAGATCAAAATGAATACCAAGTGTTTTTTGAGTGCAAGTAGTGATACTAACTACCCTGTGAGCACTCTGGGACTTCCCAAGTCACATGCCCAAGCTCACTTCTGCTCTCAGAGACCCAGGCATGCGGCAGGCAGAGCTCCTGCTGCCCATGCCCATTTCAGAAGAGCAAGGCAAACAGTGCAGGGTTACGGGGAGCACAGTGCTGTGATGCTCAGGGCTGATATTGCCTTTCTATCTTCCTGAATCAGCAGCCTTCTACAAGTGATGTACAGTCCCTGTGCCAGCACACACGCCTCTCTCCAGCATCAGAGATTGGCCGTTTCCACAGCTACAAGACCCTGCAGAGCCAACAGCACGAGGCATGATGCAGGGCTGCACGCTCTGCACAGGGATCAGCTGCACTGAAATACTGCAAGCAAACTCAGGGCAAATAGACCCACAAAGAAAAATGGTTGTATCTCCTCTAACAACAGCAGATGAGGAGAGGGGGCATCTTTCTGTTCAGGCTTTGTCCCTATCTCCAAGACTTCCTCCACATTGAGCCATTCACACTTATACGAAGAATAAGCAACACTGAAGTTGATGATAGGACTGGGTAGTCAGAAGGGTCATATGTTTTGGCAAGATATGATGGGAGACAAAAGCACATCTATGTGAGCTCCAACAGGCTGCTGGTAGGAGCAAGAATACAGGCATACAACAAAATCCTGCTCCTGGAATGACTGATCAGACGAAATTCATTTTTAACAGATATTTTAAATTCAATGTTTAAACTCTCCTCTGCTCTATTAATGAGGTGGTTAGTTGGATATATCACTAGATTAGAAAATGGAAATCTTTTCACATACAGAGCATGTAAAATAGTGCTACTTGTGACTGAGTAAACCCCGTTCATGATGTCTTTTTAAAAGGCAACATGTCTTAGGGTAAGTAGCTGATGTATTCCAAGGAAAGTTTATTTCACCAGCACTCACTATGTTATCAGCTAATGACTGCAGCACAGCAGCTGCCTGTAGTCTAGCGGTACGTGTACCTGGTGTGCGCAAAGGAGCAGTAGCCATATAACTGCTTTTCACAACTGCTTCACAGGAAAGCTTCTCAAAGAGCACTTCAGTTATTTGCACCTACACCTTCACAACTCTGCAATTTATCAGTTATTTCAGAGTCACAGAAATCCAGGGACATACGAAGTGAAGCAGGCAAGAAAGAATCAGAAAAACTTCCCTTAAGCAGAGAGGGTTTCACTCCCGCTTGGATAGAGCACAAAGTCAGCTCTCAAACTCCGCTAGCCTTGACAGAGAGCTGGGCTGCAAATGGCACAGACAAATCAGTTGGGCTGTGTAAAAAATGCCTTAAGTAGCCAGAGGACCCCTATTGTTTAAAGACTTAAGCTTCAGTTTGAGCTTCAGAAACAACTTTGGGGGCAGGAGAGGAAGGTGCTGTACAGCAGGTCCATGTATCTAATGATGCAAAAATTAAACATCAATTTCCCAATTATGCTCTTGATCTGGTGAACCATGCTCAGGGTTAAAAGCATCCGCAAACCTACAGATGCAAAATAAAAATGCCTTAGCATGGGGAACATCTCTTTAATTTGTTATCAAAAGCGATGATAGGTGTGTCTTCTATACTACCCCTATAGCTCAAGGATCCACCTTCTCCTACAGATTTAAATCTCCTCCAAGAACACTTGGCTTCAGCTCTAAACTGAAGCCCGAATTTTCAGAAAATTACAGCACTGATTAGATTTACAAGATGATTAAGAGCCTTTCCAAGTTCAAAATTCAGGTAGTTATGCTGTGACAGGCTGTTCCACTACAAAACCCTAACGGCGAAGCCAATTTCACGTCTAGTTTCAAGAACAGTCTGTACTCTGGAAACAGGTTGCACATTGCAAGGTCTGCCTGCAACAGCACCTTCAAGAAGTCACGCTTGCAGTCACATGCAATCAACTGTTATGGGTCTGAGGGACTTGACCTTTACAGCTCCTACACGGCCTCAATAACTGCAACATCTCTGGACTTCAATCTCTAAATATTATCTATGCAGTACCCAAAGCATCGCTTGGCCTGCAACAGTGACTCCTATTCATACAAACTGGACATCTTTACAGTCAGAGCTCCTGAATAAAGCAGATCCAAGAGTATTTGCCAAGCTTAGCCTAGCGGGGATGAGTTGAGTGCTTGATGATGACAAAGCACACATCTCTGAGGATGAAGCAGGTTTGGCATCACTGGCATTGTCCTGTACAATAATCCGTGTTGTGACAGGCACTTGCATGGCAGTGAAAGCCCAACCATGATGCATCACAGAGCAAGACACCCTAGCTTCAGAGCGCCGCGCTCAGGGACGGACAGCAGGTTAGCCAGGACCGAGTCAGTCCGCCTGAAAACCCTTGTAGCCCTAACCAGACCTCTGCACTGGTTGGACTGGGCTGCTACTGCCATCACGAACAGCTCCAATAGGATACACTGGGGCCTGACATCACAATGATGCAACATAAACATGCCCTGCAGACCTCAGCTACGGCAGATCACGGAAAACCCTCCTCTGGCTGCACACAGCCCTGAAAAAGTAATTAGTTTTCCCTGAGTTATTAGGAACATGAGTAATTGCGTGTACAGTTATAACAGTGCTGTAGATGCTGAACTCAGACCAAGTGAAAGGCAAAGCAGAAGGAGGATTTGTTTGCAGTCAGTAATTGCTCTCTGCCCTGACTTTACTCAAGCAGCTACAATTACTAATCTGTAAATTTCAACATCAAAAGCAGAGATAACTAAATAGAGGCAAGGTCAGATGGAAAAAATAATCTAATTTTTTACATTACATTAGTTTTTTTTCCAGCTGAGATATCTTTCTTTTTGAGCTGATATTAAGTGTATACATATTTAAAATAAGTCCCATGGGCCACATATGCCATTTTAGTACAACATAGCAAAAATAATTACAGCAGTTGTTTTTAAGGACAAATTGTATTCATTTCAATTGTGCTAGGATAACAGTTTGCACAGCTGAAAAGAAATCAGACATGAAATTCTGCACGGAATTTATTTCCCTACTATGACTTATTCTCTGGATTCTCCTCTGTAAAGGCAGAAGCTCCAGTTTGTAAGGAAGGTGAGCCCTGGATATCACTCGTGTGTGTGACTGATGCTAAGTCTGCCCATGGGGAAAAAGCTGAAACAGACAGACTCCAGGACTTAAGTTCATCTACAGCTATGAGGGCAGGAGAAGATTCTTAGCCCTGAGACAAAAAAAAAAAAAAAAAAAAAAAAAAAAAAAAAAAAAAAAATTACTCCAAACAACAAGAAAAAGTCTACTACAAAAGGGAAGAGAGATTTGCCTCTTCATCAATTAAAGCAAAGCAGTTTAATTTCTCCTACAGTCTAGTTCAAGTGAAAAGAGAAAATAAAGAGGGACATGGGTGAAAAAAAATTCACCTTTTCCTCCCAAATCCTAAAACTAGAAATTGTTTCAAAACATTAAATTATTTTCATGGAGCACAGTGTCTGGGTCCCTCCCACAGTGAAATCCCATTAGCACATCTTTTCCATAGTGCAGCCAGGTTGGTTCTCACCTCTTTCGTTGCTAAGCTGTAAAACCTTTTCTATCCATGAAATAAGCAAGTGTGTGCTGTTACAGAAATATCACACTGTAAGGACAAATCTGTCTTGTGATTAACTCCGTAGCAGCAGAATCCCACTGGGGATGAATTAACCAACATCATTTTTTCCACCTTTTCCGAGAGGAGGACTCGGGTATTTTCAAAATCCTTTTTCCATTCATCTCCACTCACAGAACGTGTAGCTTGCAAAAAAAAGTTCCCTTTATCATCTTCTGTAATGAATTTTCACTGAGCTGGACAGTAGAAAACAACACACCCATGAGGAATACACCCAGTGAACTGCAGTATCATGTAGAACTGCAGCACCATGTATCTGAGAAGTGGCCTCAGCACATTCAGCCTGTTGCTGCACTGATTCATTGTCCTGTCACTGAACATAACTGGATGTTTATTAACAACGAGAACAAATACATTTTATCTAGTATGCCAAAAACTGTCTTTCTGAACAAAAGAGGAGAGGCATTAAGAAGGAACTGAGATACTGATATACTTAAAAACATAAAGATGGGCTGCATAGACCGGTATCCCATCGCCTACAAGCTATTCACAGAGCACCAGGGAGAGGTATCTAGGTACTCACCATTAATATTAACTACTCACCCCTAATATTCTCATATTTATCTTCCACTTTTCATGATTTCCTGAACCAATGATTTCTATTTAACAACACTCAGGAATTCAGGGATTCACAGTGTTTGTTAACTCTTAACAAGTGCAGGGACAGATGCAGCCACCGCCAGATCACCTCCCATGGGTGAGCCCTCACCCCTCTGCAGAGGAGCTCGGGGGTGCACCTGAATTTCCCTCCTGAGCCATTTCCCTGAACAAAATCAGACCAGGATCTCAGATCCAATATCACCCTGTAGTACCAATGATTTAGAAGCACAGTAGAGATGGGGGATGCAGGAGTAAAGTTTCCTGAGCCATTGTTGACATAGGTCTGCAGCAAGAGCCCTGGTAATGCTTGGACACCCGCTCTATCCAGGGGATTACAAACCTGTGTCACCCCCCAAGTCAGCTGCTCTGCTGACAGGACACATCCTTGGACTTGATAGCCGCTCCAGCAACAGAGTCCTTTGAACCTCACTGTTGGGCAGCTTTGTGACACCAAGCACACAATAGCTTTGAGACTGAACCCCAGGAACAAATGTTCCTGCTCCCTACTGAATGCAGGGAGCAGCCCTGTGCTGCCTGTGGCTGACTGGCCCCCAGCATGTCCTGTACATAACTCAGGCTCCCACCTGGCTCAGAGGGGAGCTCTCAACTCCAGCAGGTGAGAGCTGACCTCAAACTTAGTATTAGGCATGGCAAAAATACAGCTCTTGAAGGCAATCTTGAGATGATTTAAATAACATCACACACCACTGCTAACAGGCTGTTGGACAGACTTGCTCGTGTGTACAGGGTACTTTCTCCAAAGCAGACTGCAGCCATCTCTCAGAAATCATCACACACCAAAGGCATCATTTTCCATAGCAAATGAGAACTCCAAAGGAATCTTTAAAGCCTTGGGTTCGCTACATTAAGTTTAAAGCTTACAGCTATGTCTTTGGTAGAAGAAAAGATTCTAACAACATACTAGTGCGCATGCAGGGAAAGACGACATCCTGCCACACTTCTGTAAATTAATAAAGACTCAGTCCCTCCAGTCCATGGCTAGGAGACAGAACAGTTGTAGCTACCCTCTCCACTATTGCTGTATTGGTTTAGAGCACATTCAGATAAAGCACACTTACAGCACAGGAAGAAACAGTAAGTAAAGGAGAGAAAAATGCTGTTTGTGGTCCCATCTGCACTAGACTACAATTTAAAGCATCAATTCCTAACCACCCATAATCAGAGACTCTCTTTTCCAGACGATTTCTTCCCTTTACAGGTATAATGTGTGTGGTGACACCTACAGCCACTCTCATGGGTTCTGACTTGAGAGTGCACTTTACTGGCAGCGTTGACAAGGGCCATATTTAATTCCATACATATTTACTGGATAAAAGCTACAATGCAGCAGAGGGCAGGTTGAAAGCCTGCATCCCAATAATACAGAACTAATGACCCCACAGAGACCTGCCAGCTGTCACATGTCAAATTTCCAAGCCTGGGACATCCAGACTCACAACTAACTTTCTGCAACTCCAAATGGGTTAAAAGTGTGGCAGGTACGCCTCACCACTGAGCTCATCTCACCTCAATTCTGTCCAGTTCAGGTGGGAGTGTTAAAACAATGGGGAAAAAAAAAATCACATGTGACTTTGAACACTTGTTTCATCTGGCAACACTGTTGTTCCATATTAACAGTCTTTGCACAGCTATTATTGGTGTAACACCACACATCTTCATTCCCACCACGTCACAGCACAGGGAGAGAATTAAAGATGTCACATTTGCCAGCTCACCATATTGAAATCACATGGCTGCTGTATAAACTTTCAATTACGAAGGGGAGAGGCCGAGGGTGGAGGAGATAATCCTTAAAAGAACTGCTTCAAATGCAGAGAATGGATGAGATTTCAGAAAGGCTAACTTAGAAGCCGTGTGATGTATCTGTTGTTTTGATATCAAGGTCATTCACAACACTCAGACACTGTTTTCTCAAAGGAAGCTTTTTAAAAATATTTTCTCTATTTGTTTCTACAAATCAGCTGACTCTCGTTATGAAAATCCCATTAATTGAGCACCACACAAACCATCAAAGAACTCCTCCTCTTCTCAAAGAATAAAACTGAGGCAAATAAAACACAAGGGCAGTAAGACAATCAAGGAAGCCCACTTACACCAAGCTGAGGAAACTCTGAGCTGAAGCCAATACAACACAACTTGAATCAGTTCAGCTTTCAGTGAAAGGAGGCTGAGCTTGCATGAATTATTTTCCATTTGCTCCTCTGCCCCCAAACACTGCACATTTGGTTGATGCTATGGATTAGGTAATTTTTGCACCAGGCACTACACTAACTTACACATACAGGTGAGCTCAAGCCACGTATTTTTGGAAGAATACACTATTCTGTCATTATGAAGATGTTAAAAATTCTGGTTTTGGCTATTAACCATGAACGGTGCTTTCATAATACATGCATTTGGGAGGGATTTTCATCCCCACAAACCCTCTACGCTGGCAGCCTTTGAACTTGGGACAGAAAATATTTTTCAGGGCGGAAGAACAACAGGATGGCCTGCCATCCTCCCAGCCACGACAAGATACAAATTTCAGGGTTTCTGAAGTTGGCTGGCAAACATCCCGAGGGACTAATAGAAGTGCTTCACTGCATACAGCCGCATCTGAGCAATTCACTGGAAGAGAACTCCTCACTGTTCTTCAAAAGTATCCTTCTCAGCTCACAAGTCCTCAACCAGGGAACTCCGTGGAGCACAGGGGATCTTGACTTTGTGCAATAATGCTCCATCAAGTTTCAGAAGTGGCATGTACGTCTTTGCAGAAGAAAACCCAGTCTTCTGGGTTTGGCCAGACAAGTGAGAAACCAACAGCAAAACACTGATACCCAAGTTAAAAAAACAGAAGCAAATAAACCTCAAGATTTATTTCTTCTCTGCATGTCTCCTATTAGGTTAATTTGTTTTATCTGTCTACACAGCAGAAGTCAGACTACAACACATCAGAGGAGCCAGGATTGCTCATTTCTGTAAACTCCACTACTCAGCACTGCATGCTGGCAGACAGTCACACAACAGGAATATGGAGAAATCAGTGGATTTAGCCTATTTGGAAATGGTAAGTAGAGAAGAAGTGGAACAACTCTCAGTATTTCCTGTCCTTGAGTCAGAAAAAGGTAAAGTTGAGATTTTACTCTTGTTCTTTAACCATCATCGAGAACGGATAAGAATAAAAACCATGATATTGCAGTGGATTTCAGCCTGGAAAAAAACTGGAAGCCCCACATGGCTGTTACTGAAATGGCCTCCAAACTTTAACACCACCATCCAGATGACAACATACTAACTCAAAAGTGCTGTGTCCAACAGTAAGCCACTTAGAAGCTCAGGATTAAACACATATCACCCTGGAGAAAGGGAAAGGGGATGACAAGGAGCCAAAAGCTAGGAACTGTAAGTTTATAAATAAATGCACAGGGGTGAACCTAGCTAGTAAAATTAAGAACCATATGGATGTGGTTTGAGGCAATTAAAGATTACTCCAAGGCTATTTCAATCATTTCCACATGTAAAAAAGTTACAAGCCATTTTTAACATTTTTCATTGCATAGGGACAGTAGTTAGGTGGTGTACACATGTGTTACATCATCAGCTCTGCGCTCTTTATTCTGCTACCGACTAAGCAGAACCTTAAACTGCAGCTAATTAAGCAGAACCTAAATTCAGCAGGTTTGGATGAGCTGCACTACAGTTTTTAAGGAACATCCTGAAACACTATATTATTGATAACAGTTTTAAGCACTTCTTGAGCACGTGGAAGTCGCCATGGCTGGAACAAAACTTGCTGATGCACTAAGTATTTTAAAAGGTAAATAGAAAACTGTAACAATGATCTCCAGTAAACTAGGAGTGGGAAAAAAAATTGATCTGTATAAATTGGAAATTCTCCAGAACAGGCAATATCTAGTATTTTTTACTTTAATAGAAGTATAAAATAACAATTAAACTTCCACTTCACATTATTTTACCCCTTTTTCATTAAAATGACATTGTTGATTTTTCCATGCAGAATTTAGCTTTACACTACATGATGATTTGATTAAGATGAAGAAATAATATGACATGTGTTAATAGATGAAAATAGTCTCATGCAGTGGTCACTAAATAGTCACAGGCATGCATATACATTCCCACTGAGGACTTGGCAGTCTGGTCCTTGGCCCTATGGTGTAAATACATAGGTTAATGAGTCAAAGAGAGCCTAAAATCATTACTTATCAAGTCTGAAGATGACAAACTGTGAGACTGCTAAATATTTGAGAAGAGACCAACAGATCTGCATGGCTAAATAAGCTGCATGAATAACTACAGTACAGACTTCGCTACTGCCACACACACCGCAATGCAAATGGTGGGAACAGCATCCTGTGAAGCCATTTATTTTGGCAGGAACTTCCTGGTCAACATGGAAAACCAGTAGTTGGGCACACTGTGTTGGAACAGTCCTCTGGTCAAAAGAGCTCAGAGGCTTTGAATGAGGGATGCTCAAATAAAAAAAAAAATAAAAAAAAAAAATCTGTGTGGGCATTTGACATTAATATTGTCAAAATTATGATAAGTTTTAATGCTTGCAATTCAAGAAGGACATTGAAAAAATGGATCCAGTGCAAAGAACCACCAAGAGGATAATTAAAGGACCAAAAGCTCAGCTTAGAGAAAAGCTCCAGAAGAACCATCTGTTCCCCTTAGTGAAAAGAGAAGGTTAATAGGACGATTGGATCACAGTTTGCAAGTACCTACGCAAGGAACAGAAATCTAATCAAAGACCTCCGTCCTTTAGCAAATCCAGTCTAACAAGAAGCAATACAAAACCAGGTAAACTCCGGCCCAAAACAATATGTTTATGATGGTTAACTTAATCAGTTAATGCTGATGTTGTCAGTATTACCAGTACTGATGCCTGTCAGTAAGGCTGCATGTAGGACAGGAAAAGCTGTCATGGATTCTCCATCACACACTAAAAACATGATGGGATTTTTTTTTTTTCCTACTCAGATGCAACTTTCTAGCTAAAAAGAGGAATTAATTCAGAGCAGCTAGGGAATTATTTTCATAGCACAGACTTTGCATGAGCAGCTCTGCATGTCCCATGAGGCCTCTACAGCAGGAGCATCGCTCCAAGGTGGGGACTGTGGTGTGTCACTGGGGACAGGCTCTGTCACTCTGGCAGCTCTCGGGAATGAAAGTTTAAGACTGAAGCATCTCTGCTGTGCCGTGGGCTGGCCAGCACTGCCCTAATAAGCTGGTGTTTATCACAGTATCTCATCCCTCAGCATCCACCAAAAAATGTGAGTCTTGGGGATAGAATGTGCACATCAACATGGAGCCCAAACCCCATGGACCTTCAGCTTAACTCACATCCTGCAGGACCCTAGGCCATGCAGCAAGGCAACAGCTATAACCAGGCACAAAGTGAAGAATCCAATCCTTATTTACAGAAATCTCATTTTAAGATTAAATATTATTTATTGTGTATTATTTAGTTTTTTAGAAGGATTGGGGGAGATAGCTTTCCTTCGAACGCTCTTCAGCTCTGGAAGCTGCAGGAGCAGAGCATCAGCTGCAGGATCCCCACTAGTTCCCAGTGTGGACCAGTTGTCTCTGGCTCAATAGGCTGTGCTGAGAACAGTCCCTGGGGGGAGCCTTTAGGGTAAACAAACCCTAATCACAGGCCTGGGCAGCCTATTTAACAGCCACCTTGTTAACAACCCAGCAGGGTTAAGGAATAAGTAATTTAACTTCTATTTTCTTAACAAGCTCTTTGACTCCTGTGCCATAGGTTTGTGGCAGGCCATTTCCTCAGGGCCAGCAACAAGAGCGTAGAAACAAGCAGAGTTTGTTTTGCACGGTGTGACAGAATTTGAGAGCCCAAAGGATACATGAGGTGCCTTGGGACTCCCCATCTCCGGCCCCAGGTTCCTTCACCACATACTATGAAAGTACTTGTGGCCTCAACCTTTTGGTACAGACCTATTCCTCCTCTTCTGTCCCTTACAGTTATTGCAAATCAATGCTTCCTGCCCTACAGTCTGCATGTAGGCACTGGTTTTAAGCGAAATGCAACTACAGAGCAGAAGCTGGTATCTCAAATCAGATGTGCATGGAGCTGCTGGTGGATTTCTAGAGATGGGCACCTGGGGGAGAAAGGGAGAGAGAGTTTAGCTGGAGGCAGAAGCAGCCTCTAGGGCAGCCAGCAGCAGGCTGGTTATATGTAACCAGTTATAATTCAGATTATAAGAGCCAGATCCCAGGAATGGCAGGGAGGAGTTGAACCCCACACTGCTCATGGGTGCCTCATGCAGCAGTCTTCACAGGAAAGGCTCTGCTGAAAAATTCCCTGCCCAGTCCCTCTGCCAAGCCTGCTGCTCCGCTCCTGCCGTCCCTGCACAGAGGCGCTGATGTTTTGGAGGGGGAGGGAGCTTGTCCCTTTCTGGCAACGCAGGCACCTCATGTAAATTCATTGAATAAATGCAGTCATTTCTCTCAGCTGATCCATCCCCACGTGCGTGTGCTGAAGCTGTGCCAGGTCCTCGATGCAGCCAACTCTCCCACAGTTCATCACTCCTGAAGGTGAAACTGTTCGTCACCCTTATCAGCATTTCCCCCCTTCCCTTCCCCTCACCACCTTCCCTGATTTTCCTGGCCCTCCTCCCTCACGTGAACTTTGCTCTGCACAAGTCAAAATGCAACTCAGCCAGAGCCTTGAAAGAGACCTTGGAGAGTAAAGGACATTGTAAATAAGATTATTTTAAGCTGAGGAAAACTGCATTTCCCTTAGAGGTTGACTTCAGTCTCCAGAGCCCTTGAATTTTTAAACTTAAATCTGTCTCCTTGATAAGGCTCCATAGTAGCTGAGACCCATGAAGATGTTTCTAAAGCATCATCAGACATAAAAAAAAAAAAAAACAAAAAAAACCAGAAACAAAACTGGAGCACTCCAATAAGTCCATGGAAGCCTGTTAGTAACCTGAAACAGCACAATCCTCAGTTCTTTATGGAAGAAGGCAGCTGTGCTGCCCTCTATTTTGGAGTAACCACCAACTCCCAGTTCCAACCTGGCCTGAAGAAATTACTCCAATTAGACATATGAGGCTCTAAATCATCAGGGCTACAGTCTGAAGCCTTCTCTACCTTCTACAGACTCCGAGATCCGTGCAGGTCCACAACACCTTATCACATCCCGCTGGCTGGACAGAAGATAAGACAGATGTCCTCCCTGCAAGGGATGCTTGTCACCTTTAGGTGCTGGTCTGAGCAGAAGCCTACACACTAACCATGGAAATCCAGGGTTTGCAGGGTCTGTTTTGCTTTGTGCAGTGTTAACTACTAGAAGCTCAAAACACATGGACAAAATATACTTCAGAACTCATAGACACTAAACTTTTACCCAGCTGTGGAAGCTCTATGGGCTTAGGTTTACATCCTCTTCACTTTTATTAATTTCAGCTGCTGTAGGAGCCTTCTCAAACAGGAAAATGGGGGTTTGGTTCTCCAATATTAAGAATCTTAGCAAGCAAAGCAAGGCAGATACTGATAGCACGTGGTGAGAGATCTGTCAGAGGGAGACATAGAAGGAATCGGTTATATTTTAAAAAACACAGGAGCAACGGGCCAGCTGAAGAAACTTTTAGAGGCATTTCTCTAGCTTTTTCAGGTTTGCAGAGGGAGTGATAAAAGGATTTGTGTCAGGCCCTTTTCCAGGATGGGTTATACAGCTCTAGCTCTTTACACACTGCTAACGAGATGAAACATTACTTGCTTTCCAGAAGTGACTAGTGATTGAGGATGCCTTAAATTGAGACTCTTCATACAGCTTTTAATTGCATTTAAAGTACTGTGCAATCATTTATCAAATCTGTTACCTTTCAAAGCATCTTCAACTTCATTTCTAAAAAGAGGCACTACAGCCCCCAACTACTAGAAAATTCCTTCCCATACCCTGCCACCTTTTCACTGTACGTTTTCACACCCAGATCACACAGGGCAGCAACAACAGAAGCAACCCTATGGAGATATGCACGGTAGCTTTAAAAACACAGTAGTTCAGGCTACATTTGAACGAAATCAAAACCCAAACCTCAAACAGCCAAAAATTTGGCACTGCAGCTCAGATCCATTTGGTTCTCTGACTTCCTCTGCCCAGAGAAGCAGCTTTTTTTTTTTTTTTTCATCTGCTCAGCACAGGCCCTATGGCACATACAACCCTACCCTGCTGCAGGAGCCAGGAGCATCAAGGGCACCTCACTCCTGGCAGAGGTGCAGCTCCAGACCCACCTGAGCTCCAGACTCTGGGGGAACTGAATGCCAAGAGCAAAAGTAGAGACACTCTCAATTTTTTCTCCCCACCTTGCATGTTGTACAAGTTAAGCTGTTTATCCTTGGATCTTTTGAAATTGAGACTAGATTATCATCTGAAAAGCCAGAACAGGAATCCAGCTCAAGGATACTTTAACAGAGCATGTTGACATAGTATGTACCTGCACACACCCTCCTACAACACACCAAAAAACAACCCACAGTTACTTCTTAGCTTGAGAGTCCAAAAGAAGTCACTGTAGTAATGTGGTTTAACCTGCATTGCAGAGCAGAGGCCAATGCTGTTAACTTTTTAATGCAGCATCTCTGGACCATGCAGATTTAAGAAAAAAAAACTGTGTTTTGATCCCATTAGCCTGAGATCAGCACTAATTTTTGCACAAGTAAAGCTACATACCTGCTTAGCTCTCTGCAGTCCTCAGCCTCTAATGGGGATGATACCAGGTTCACACGTTTCTGCATTTGGTTCCATCTGCATGCTTTAGGCTTAGATGCAACACTTGCTTTAGCAATGCCATAATTTCTTAGTATAATTTAAGAGGCAGTAACTCAAGATAGCCAATGATATTTGGCCAGTGAGTTCAGGCTGTCACAGCGTAATCGTGTACTGCAGCTCTAAAGACACTGAAGGGAGGCAGCACTTCACAACCAGGAGCTGAGCCCCGTGTAGAACTTTAAAAACTACTACTGCTTAGAGCTGCTTTGAATGAGCCATAGCCACCTCTAACTGGCCTCACACTAACAGAGTGAAGAGGCTTGAGCCTTGGACCAGTTCTGGAAGCTAGAGGAGTCTGGTTTTGCCCAGTTCCTCACTGTTTTCCATGTTCACTTCTTTCAGACATTCGTAAGACCAACCAACGGCTTCCAGATTTCCCTCAGCTTTAAGAGAGCTTGTTACTAGACATTAGAGAAACATGTAAACCATTAACAGACTCTCTAAAGACATGTCCCCTGAAAAGGGGGATACTCTTCGTAGATGGTCACATTCAGCTCCTTTATATATCATAAATGCTACTAGATCAGTTCCAACTCAGTAATACCCTGAAGGAATGATTGGAATCTGGACTGAAAGCACTAAGTATCACACACAGACACAAAAAGGGACCATGTTTGTCAAGCATTTACAGTCTCAACAGGTAAATAAAAATCTGACTGCACATCAAGAGGATAGTAAACAGACAAGTCTTGACTATGGTCACAGACCAATTGGAGAGGCAAGATTATTACCAGTGTCCTGAAACGATCTCAGCAGCTTGTTTTCCTTCCCTGCTCAGTTGCCAGCCTGCTGAACTTGACCCTTAACTTCTTTGTAGACCTACCTTTTCGATGTAAAAATATTAACAGTAAGCAGAGCCTGCACCACAGCTGCAGTCATCATCAGATATTCTCAGCAGCTAAGGGATGATTTGTCACTTCTGCATTCACATTCATTTGGGCTCCTCAGCTCCACAAACGTAGCCCAAACAGTAGTCATTCATTCACCATTTGATCCAGAAATAGACTTGTGTTGGCAAGAAACAGGTCACCAGGAAAATGCAATTCAGCAGGCAGAACCGGCACTTAGCACTAGCCCCGGCAAACCAAAGTCACCCCTGGAAACTTCAAATCAATGGATCTATGGAAATCACCTGCCTAGTTCCTGACACTGACTTGTTCATCACAAATGCACTTCCACTCATTATCTCATCTCTATTGTTAAGACCCAAGTCAAAGTCATTGTACAAATCTTAAGTACAGACTCATAAGAATAGACATTTTCTGGCACAACTTGGAGAAGGTCTAACTTGATACCTACTTGCAGGTGGGGTTACTTCTCTCACACATCCCCCAACATCTATGCTAGGTCAACTAAATATGCTTAGAGCTGCAGTCTTAGTTCTGAGGTGTTGATACGCAGATAAACTTTGAACTTCCTTGTGTCACGTTATAAATGCCAGAGCCAACTTAGAGAAAAAAAAAAAAGGCACTATTTGCAATATTGCTCTAATTAAGATAATTTGCTACCAGAGATAGTTCAGGTAACATTTGCCATCACTACATTCCATCAATTGCACGGACAGCATGGTAAATGTCTGCTGTTGTAGCAAGGTTAATAAGCATGTGCATTTATATATATATATGTGTGTATATATATGTACGTGTCTATATATAGACATGTACATATATAAAAAACAATTCACAGAGTATGTATATCCTAGTCCATAGACACTGGACAAATAGAGCTGCTGTTCGGCAATACCAGAGAAATCTCTATTACAAGAGGATAAAATAACTAGAAACCTGGAGCAATTCAGGGTACCTTCCAACAGCGCTGTTGAGCACTGAAACAGCTCAGTGCACTTCTGGTGCATCTGCTACACAGCCAACAGCTGGAACTGCTGGCTCCCAGGAGCTCCTACAGGGAAAAAGTGCTCCCAGCTGGCTCTTGTAGCAACAAAAAGGAAAAAGCTTTTTTGGTTCATAAATGCCTTTTAATTGAAGCTTAGTTAGAAGGAGTAATCTTGATTAAATTTACTTAAGAAAAAGGTTCCTCAGGTCCAGGTTGGAAATAGAGGCTAGTACTCTGAACAGATGGGGATCTAGGTATCCTGATCAAAGATCATTTCACTCTGTGTAAACAAAGAGTGGGAAAGTGTCTATAATACCCAAAAAGCTGTGGGGATAAAACATTGACTTCTAACTGCCAGTAAAACAATCTACACAGCAGTTGCTGTGTATCTGGATGCACACAGGCAGGATCAGTTCCCAAGATCTCTACTTGGAATTTGCAGGTAAGAGACAGGCTTTTGTTTCTCTGCTCACCAAACACTCAAGAAGACAAAACTAAAAAACCAGTTTGTGAAGCATATTGTTATTATGAGGCTACATCTTGCACGGCTGTGCTAGCCAGAGTCCCTACTGAGATGGTGAGTTTGGAGTACAGGCTTCCTGATTCGGTCCAATCTTCTAACACTGCAGCAACTGGCATGAAAACCCTCCTGCCAGGCTGCTATGGAGAAAAGAGATTCATGCTTGTCATGTCCACAAAGAAACGTGGACCCATCACACAGATTGGTGGTTCTGTTCAGATGTAGAACATCAACAGCTACGTTAAGCAGAGGCACAAAGCCTTTCCAAACAGTTTTTGTTGTTCAGGCACTAACCTCAACCCTGGATTTTACCTGCTACTGTTTTCCTTTTCTTCACACTCATGACACCTCCAGGTGACAGCTCTCAGATTATTATAAGTTTGATTTAGAAAGATCCGATTTTAACTTGTAAGCAATTTCAGCATCTCTGTATAGAGTATGCTAGGAAAATGCCAGTGTTTTCACGTGCCTGCTGTGCCAAAGACATTTGGGAACCATTGTAAGTGCCCTCTATAGCAGGTACCACCCAAAGTTCAGAACATTTTGCAAACACTAACTAAACCTGAAAGCATCCAGAGTGAAATATCACCTCCGTTTCACAGATGGACCCACTGAGGTTGTGATTTGCCAGTGGGCAAGGTTGCCTCTATTTCTGCTTCTGCCTCCTGTTTACAGAGTACCCTGGCCCTTGCCACTGCACCAAGCACCTCCCTGGTGCGGGAAAGCATCCCTCACACATTTCCAAAAGCTTGCACCAGGCTTGCTCCTGCATTTAACAGGCACAGAACTCAGCACACGAGGAAAGGAGTGTGGCTTTGCCAGCTCCTGCAATGCCTTTCAGAGAGGCTGGCAGTCTGCAGGGCTTCTCCTGGAAGCCTGGAGTCTGGGGCTGTAACTGAGCTTAGCTTTTAACATATCCAGCTGTCAGAGTGAAAAAGGAAAGTTTAAGTTGCAGCCCATAGGAGATGCGTGCATGTCCACGCAGAAATACAGCAGAAAGACCCCTCTTGAATTAGCTTTTTAAGCCTCTTTAAAACACTTATCCCAGGTTAACTAGTCTGGGAATACTGCTAGCACCAAATTAAGAGCAATGAGACACATTTATCACCAATCATTCTTCCAATAACTAAGTGAGGGGCTGTATGGAGACATGCAGTCACCAAAGAGAGGCACTACCACATCTCAAAGCTTATTTTATGCTCACCAGCTTATACCCAGATTTCCTTCTCTGCTACAAGCTGTTTAAAGTGTTGCTAACTTAAAATGGAAAACGGCTTTTTTGGGTTTTTTTTAAAGCATTAAAGTCACAACAGAAAGATCCACACACCCAGTATATGAAGCCAACACACACAGAGCAAGACAATCAAAATGCAGTATTTTCTTATTCAGCTTTAACATCTTCCTGCCTCTGGAGAGCGTTTCTTCGCTCCCTACTTTCCTCTCCTGCCTGGCACATCTTTTATAAGCCCCTCCAGCATTATCTCAGCATTGCTGCTTCTCTCTGGTGGGCCAGGAGCCTGACAGAGGTGCTCAAAGGCTTTAGCATCCCCCGATGTGCACACAACCATAACCTGTTGTGAGTGTGCACATCCCAGGGAGACAGATGTTGAGTACAGCTGAAGCTATTAAGGGAAGACAAACCAGGTTTCCATGGTTATGGGAGCCTCATCTTCCCATCTCAGGAAAAATGCAGTGCACGAACCACTATTAGGAAGAAGCAGAAACAAGGCCAGACTTAATGGGCAGCTTATGCTACAGCTCCTTGATGTTTTACATGAAGGCACCAGCACAAAAAAAAAAAAAAAAAAAAAAAAAAAAAAAGCTTTTCTTGACAGCTGAGAGATCTGTGGACTTAGACAGCAGCAGTGCTCTATACACGTTCTGTTGCGCTTGTGCTGTGACAGTATTTGCAGGAAGTGTGTGGATGGGCAGGGCTGTGCTGCTGGCCCCTGCTCACCTGGGCCTCGCTACCGCTCAAGGGGGTCAGTGCTGCAGGATGAGGCGTTTATTACCAGAGAGAGCAAACTGCCACTCGATCTGAGCGGCCTGTCTCACAGGCAAGATGAAGCAGGTGCAGGCTGCTCTCTAGGGCATGAATAAAGAGCTTGCGCACAAAAACCCTGGGAAGGCAGAATTTGCAGGTGTGAATTTGCAAATCTGTCCCATTAAGTTAGAAGGTTTGGGCTCAGTGTGCTGCAAAAATACACACAAAGCCACAGTCCTCTCCCTCCTCTCCTCCAGGCAAGGCATAACACAGTTTCCTTCATGCTGTCCTGAAAGCGAAATGGTTTACAATCAAAAGCCCATGCTGCTTCAAACTGAAACACTGATGAGGCTGAGGATGCCAACACGATGTGGAAGTGACAACTGCAGAGCCCCAGCAGATCTCTGAGGCAGTGACTCTCCAGGGCACAGAACATCACAGCCTCAAATCCCACTTAAGGTTCTGGAAGAGCATCACGATCATGTTAACTCCCAGACAAGGAGAATATTCTTTCAGAGCAGAATAAAATAGATTTCAGGACTTATTTTGGGAGTTCAAACCAGGGAATCATTTGATCACATCTCCCCATCTCCCTCCTATATTCCTCTCCACAGCTACATGGCGACTGCCTGTCCTGACATCAGCTGTTTAAATCAGAGCTGCGCAGGCTTAGCAACACCTATTCCTGGTAACCAAATTCCTCTAAACAACACTTTGAAAATGCATGAAGCTGGCAAACCTGTCTGAGCAGCAGCCATCCAAGACTGAAGTCCATCCCCTCTCACCAGGGCAGGTATCATGCACTCTGTCAGCAACAAGGCGCTGCTCACACACCCCTCCCAGTTTGTTTCATTCCCCAAAGGCACCATCTCATTCCATAGCACTGGGGTACCAGCTGCTAGTGAATACTGGAACAGAGCCTTCTCCAATACAGAACCAGATCAAGATAAGCCAATTACTTTTCCACAGACAGTGTCTACAATTAACAAATCAATTAAAATATTTTTTCCATTTTTTTTTTTTTTCTGAAAAGAGCCAAGCTGTCACCATCAATAATGCTGTACCCTAGTCCCTGGGACTTTCCAGAAGAGCACAAAGATTGAGGGGAAGAAACTCAGAAGCATCCAAGAACAACGAGGACAGATTTCTCTTATTTCAGGGCATCTTTGGCTGGTTTTCACCACTCACAGATGACTTCACTTTTCAAGGAGTCACCTGTGGGACACTAATCTATTTGGCAAATGAGAATCTGTGGAGTGCAAAAGCATAAACACACATACACTGCCAAGGCAGTGTTGAGATCCACATTAAAACTTCTTCAAACTGCCTAGCTAGGAAATAGGCTTGCAGAGATCCATATTCTGTAGAACAAACAATGATTTTGTAATTTCTTTGACCGCACCCTACTGCGTATTGCAGCAGACCTAAGCAGTCTCATCACATCTGCACAAAAGAGTTGCTGGAGCTCAGCACCTGCCCCATCAGGGTGTCTTAAGCAAGTTACTTGCTGAGACAGACATTTGAGACTAGTTCAAATATATTTAGCTTAGCAAGGGTTATTCCTAAACAATTAGTCCCCCTCTCCTCAATGCTGTACGTTATTCAACTAGTTCCTCTAAAGCACCCAAGAAGCATTTGAGAGGAGCACATATGGGACTTAAGGGTAATACAGACTCAAGGTAGGGATTTGACCGTTCGTTCCCTAGTTACCTCGAGAATGGCCAGGAAGTCACTGCTAAAACTCTGCTGGCCAAATGCACCTGAGAGCAACTCGTGAGCTGCTCAAGCTGCACGGCATCAAATACATGTTTTTTAATTTGTCCAGTCTACCATTAATCCCAAGGACCTGTGTGCTATTAAATCTGATCTGCTTGACCTCACCCTCAAATCCCTGCGATAAAAACTGCGTCCATTTCTGCCTCTTGCAACCAAACCTTGAGCCCTTCTCTGTGCCTTCAAACCCAAGCACATTAACAGCAGCTCACTGGAAATGCCTCAAGGCACTAAGATGTATCTGCTGGGATTCCTTTTCTTAGGCAGAGATAGAGAAGGAAAGTTATGTGCACAGAGACCTATGAGCACTGCTGCTCCATGACAGACAGCAGCTTCCCACATGCACCAAAAGAAATGGTCCCTTCTCCTGCTGGTTACAACCCTCAACTCAGCTGGGTTTGGTCAGGGACTTGCAGTTCCCTCTGAAACATCCAAAGGGCTTTGGCTCTTCCAAAGCCAAGCTATTTCCACACCGTGATAAAGCCTGAATTGGGTTGACTAGGCAGAAAGAGATACCAAATGTCTGTGTCCCCATCCCACTGGGCATCCCTGCTACTGCCTGTCACATTAGCAAGCAGGAAGGCTTATAGGCAAGTGAAGATTGCGGTTGTTATGCTTCTTTCCTCAAATGACTATGCAAAGACTGAAAGAAGGAAATCTCTAGGTCCATCAGATACTTCTCAATACAGTTATTCCATGTAATGTGCTAATAAGCAGTTGTTCAAAATAAATCAATAAACCCAAGTAACCAACATAGGAAGGGATTTCTTGATGACAGAAACATCCATTAATGGATGCCTTGTTGGTTGAGCTTCAGGAAAGGCCTGGCAAATCTATAAATACCTATATGTAGTATTGCATATTCAAAAACAAGTGCAAGGATGAAGTGCAAATGCAAGATAATCTGTAATGCTGATGCCCAGTGGTTGGGAGTGCTGGCACCCTCTTTTGTCATTCACATGGGGCAAGAGATTAAGTCAGTCCCTACATGGTTAAATAGCTTTCCAGAATTAGTGCTGGCATCAAGACAGCAATGGGAGCAGGTCCCCACTGAACCACAGTACATATCAGAGCTGACACTTCTGACAGCTCTTCTCTTCTCTGCTCTGCTCTGCAGAGCAGCCATGGTGTATCTCACCAGGACTGCAGATCTGGGATGAGGCAAGCCCTCCACAGCATGGCTCTGAATCCAGCTTTCTCACCCAACCAAGAGCTAGATAACTCCAAAATCCAGCCAGCATCCCAGTCTTCATCTGCACACTCCAACCTTTGCTGGAGCGGCTCCCAGCCAGGTACTGCCACGAGCAACGGAGGGCTGCCAGAGTGGAATACACCTCCACGGCAGCCATGTACAGACCACAGTTTCACAAGACTCTGGGCTGGGAAAAGGCAGGCACAGCTTTGGGACCATGTCATATGTATGACTAGTTCTGCAGCAGCAGGAACACCCTGGAGCTCTGCACTGACTCAAGTACGTCTGTAGGCCAGTATAACAGTAGTTGTTTTCATTTGTCCCTATGGAGCAAGGGCCACCACCCACACTCAGAGGGGAGGATTGCCCTTTGATTTTAAGATAATACACTAATACACCATGGTCCTGCCAACCTACCAAGCAACAGTTCATGCAGGGAATATACTATGATAACATTTTCATGTCCATCCTGGGCTTCTGACTAGTTTCCAGGTGGAATTTAACACTCAACCAGGTTTTTGGACTTAGACACGTTTCCTGAAGATAATCGGCCAGCAGGACAGATTTACACAAATCCTTTCTTCTGGCATAGGCTGTTTTTTGACAAAAGTACACACTATAAAATGGTCCTTATCTTGAGTCTTTTTCTTCAAGTGTTGAGAAGTGCCTTCCATTTGTTTGTTGCTTTTCAGTACTATCTGGGCAGAGATTAAACAGCAGCTGATATTGTGAACACTACGCACAGATCTTTGAGAAACATCCATCTCCCATACAGAGAAATCAACCATGAGACACCAAACCACTGACAGTGAACAGTGAGTTTAGAATAAAAGCAAAAACCAAAACCAGCCAGATGTATCTGGTTTTGGTTTTTTTTCTGTATACAGGAAGTCTAGGCTTTCTAACAAATTACTAAATTGCTGCACCTTATAAAAACTGGGGACCAGGAAAGCTGTATTATCTTTTTACAAAGTACATTCTAATATGCGTAGGCTGCAGAGATAAATACTATATATTTTTATATATCCTTTTCTGTAACTGACAGCAGTGTCACCTACATATAGGTACTTTTGTGTGCTTCCATTCCTATTAATTTATTGGGACTGCAGGTCCTACCTACTGAAAGACACATCCTAAAGAACATGCATTCACCTCTAAATTGCTGAGCAGCTCACACCCATCTCTGGGAAGAAGACACGTTTAAGTCTGCATTATGTAACTGTTCCCCTGGACTCCCTGATTTTCCAGTAGGTAACTTGGTTTTGAAGTTGCAATTCAAAGGCTGGCTTTGAAGGCTGGGTTACACTTCCAAAAGCACAAACCTCCACGCTCGCCACCCGAACAAAGGCATTGCTCTGTCCTCAGTGCACTCTTCTGTGTCAGTGTTACTCCTTTGGGGAGGCTGATGCTTGGAGGCAGGCAAAAGCTC
Source organism: Tetrax tetrax (assembly GCA_009806455.1). Lineage (NCBI taxonomy): Eukaryota > Metazoa > Chordata > Aves > Otidiformes > Otididae > Tetrax > Tetrax tetrax. The sequence continues at coordinate 47,315 of WHYT01016376.1, forward strand.
TGCAGGTAGGGCACTGAGCTCTGGTCTATAAGGAGAGCACAGCACTCCTGCTAGGATGCTGGCAGTTGAAGGAAGAAAGTGAACACCTCAGACACCTAGCCTTCTTTTAACTTTGCAAAAATCTTCACTTAAGACCAAGAACTGCATCCTCTAATCTCTCAATATATACACCAAAATATTTACATACCTGGGTCAATAGTAGAAGAAAAACAAACATTCCCTCAAAGCCCCTAAACTCCAGGAATCTTAAGTGCTAGAAGTGGGCATAAATACCATGCTGGCTTACTGCTCTTCTAAGCTGAGCTTCCCACTATTTCTTTATGCCAAAGGCAGGCAACAATATCACCCTCACACAGAGAGAAATCATCTGCTTATGAATCAAGTCCACAGATGCTCTCTCAACAAGACCCCAGGCTTCCTTCATTCCCACCATTGAGAATTATCTTTTGGATTTTTTTTTCCCCCCATTTGCAAGAAAAAAACCCTGCATTTTCAGTACTGAGACAGTCTCAGGGTAACTGCAGTGAAGTATCATAGGGCCAAATAAGAAGGTTCTGCCATGTTCAGCTAACCTAAAATAGTTAAAGAATAAGTTCAGCTGCCTTTCCCTGCTAACACACTGCTTCAAACTTGTGGTTCATACCCTCATTCTCTTACTGAGGGAAAGTCCCTGGAGAACTACATCTTCCACATTCTAATAAGGAGTATCCCTGTCTTTCATTAAGGATATGAACTTTCTGATGTTCTAGCTCAGAGCATCATGGAAAAGGTGTTTCATTGCAATAAACCTCTTGTTTTCCTTTTTGTAGCACTGATGTCATATGAACACATATCACCTGAAGATCCTTGAGGTGTTGGAGCTGCTTTGAACAAAAGCATCAAAACAAAGCAACTCAGTGTTGCTGAACAGACTTCTTCCACGTCCCACAGAGTTTTCCATTCCATTTTTTCTTCATTTGGGCAAAAGCTAATGTTGAAACACTTGAACTTTCCAGGAGATGGGTCTTCCAAAAGCTGTTCAACTCTATGCCGGGCCTGAAAGGCTTTGCCTTTGCCAATTTTTCCTAATTGACTGCTGGGACAGTTGCTGAATATACAAGGTGAGCTGCCTAATGCCAAAAGCACTCCAACACCATGAGAAGCTGACACTGCTTGTTCCTGGCTGGGCTTTGCAAATGAACAAATTGAAGCATTTTCAGAAAAGGATTTTGATTTCCTGGGGCTCTACCCTATATTGGGGAAATGGTACGTTACTCAAACGGACAGTATCAGGTACAGATTGTTACAGGCATCTTTGTTTAAGCTCCAGCAGACTAAATACAAATGCATAACAGCCCGAGATGTTGACTTGAGGTGTGCCGGTTCTATTGACTGGCACAGGTAGGTGTGCCAGAATGGGTATGACAGCAGAAGTCAAAGGGAACATGACAAGGCAATTACAGGAAAAGCATCCAACGATACAGATGCTAATTGACCTGGGTGCCTTGTTCCTCAATGGTGAACACACACTTTTATGCAAGTATCTCTTAATAGCAGTGTTCCCTTCACATGGAACATCTCTCTGGAACAGTCCCAAATGCATCCACCACCCACAAAACCAAGCCAACTAGTACCTGAGAGACCTCAAATACCAAAGCACAACTCTCCTAAACCCTGTCATTCAAAATTCCCAATCCTATCTCCCCTCATAGGAAGGTGACTAAAACTAGCCACCTGTTAGAAGCCCACACATCCACACACAGCTCTGGGTATTTTCCTCCAGTGAAGATCCATAAGGAAAAGAAAGGAAACAATTATACAAAGAATAATGTTCTTCAACACCGTTTCTCCATGTTGCCTTTTCTATTAGTGCAAATATTTGTCTTTGAAGATCTTTTCCTGCATGAAAAATAAGATTTACTGTGCATGGAAAATTTACAGATTATTATTCCAAACCAACTACATTATTTTAAATTCAATAAGGTTACTACAATAATTTTATAAAACATCTGTAGATTTTAAAATTAAGAGTCAGATTATATGAGACTCATAACATTTTCATAGGTCTGTAAAGGTTCTCTGATATCTAAAAGTATGAAGTGTTTTATGTAAGTGAAACCTTTCTTATCCTGAAGGATTTAGGCCCCACCAGAAAGAGCACATCTATCAGGCCTTAGCAGTAGGAAAAATATTAGGATTATCTTATAGACAGAGCTCTAGCATATCCTGCAAAACGGTCCAAACAAATGAAGAAGTCCTTCAGTTATAGCTAATAGAAGCATTACACATGCAGAATAAAATGTGAAGAGGGCAGTGACGCACACTGGCATTCGATCACATGTACTTGTAACTTCATTTACCATTCAAGGTAATTTCCATCTGCTGGATCTCACAGCAAACCAACTATAAAGCAGTTATGGGATCCCAATTTTCTGCCATCCCGATGAATGTCAGATTGTAAAGCAGGTATTGGAGTTGACAGGAGGAGTAAAAGATGCTATGAAGTGTCAGATGATTAGCAATAGTAACAAAAAAGTGACTGCTACTTCAGTCCGTTCATCTTTGTTTCTGTAAGGGTGTGCTTCTGGGATACAGCACACAGATCAGTCTATAGGATACAGCGCACTTACATAAACAGTTCTCAGACCTCTAGTTTTCCCAGTGCTTTCTGCATCACCATCTTCACCTGGAACAAGATTAGAGCCTTTGTCCTAATTAACAAGATTAGGCACAGGAGGGACATTACTGTATCATACCCGCATCAGGCTACTGCCTGAACATACAGGTCTGGCAACAGCGAAGAGAAAAGAAACACAGAACAAGGCAACACATTACAACAGCAATCATCTGGAAGAAGAAAAAACAGAACAGAGCTTACCTACTGTCCATATCTATCCTGCCAAACAGATCTGATATGCTTTCATCCTTCTACAATCTTTGACCACCATTTAGGATGCTGCAGCACTAACACAGGCATCCAGACCTGACACCTTCTGTCATTAAACACTGCTGCTCTATTTGTTGCTGAAGTGCTGAAAAACTATTAGGATTATCACCCAAAAAAATAACTTTAACTTTTGAGGTCATGATGGCAGCTGGTATGGGTTAAACTCATCTGGGATGTTTCAGACAGCACCTTTGAGCTATGAACTTCACAAAAAGCAAGAGAGGGAAGCCAACAGCAGCCCACTAGGCTAGATGTCAATAGATACTTTAGTAATAAAACAACTCAAAATTTTCTGGATTAGCAGGAGGCACTGAACATCGGTGCCCTGGGCGTTACCTTACCAATCTTCATAACATTCAGCAGCACAGAGAGGGTTTAAAAGTGATTTCAACACATGAAAATTCAGAAGCAGCGTTTAAGCCATGGGTCCTGCTGCTCTGTACCATCCACTTCCTCATCACCAACAAGACCTTCCAAAGCCACCTAAGCTCTTAGGCCAGCAACACAACATCAAGATCCAACCACTCCTGAGTTGCAAATACTACCTAAGCAAGGTGTCAGATCAGTAAAGACACTAAATCCACATGAGGTTCCTCATACAACTCCTACATAAGATAATGAAGGTGAAGACACGCCTCAACCCCAGGTTGTACACACAAACACGTACTTCCCAGGCACTAGCCAACCTCCCATTTAACAAAGTACAGAGCCATACTGATATACAGTCCCTGTGCACTGTGACTCCATCAACCAGAGGTTTCCTTAGCCATTCTCCCAGTTGTAAAGTACAGACAGAAGGGGCTGAATGCAGGTGATTTACAAGCTGGTGTCTTGGACTCAGCACAGCTGTGCGAGACTGGCTCCCCATCCCCACAATTTTTTTTTGCCAGCAGGGGCTGAGCTGAGAGCCAAGGGGTTTCTTTTCCAGAGGAGCAGGAGCTGATTTATTGCCTCATGTAGCTGTAACTAGCTCCTCCAGGAACAGAACCAACAGTCCAATAGGTCTTTCAGTGAAAAAGGAGGATACAACAGCAGACCCATCCAAGTTTGTCTTACATCAAGGGAGTTCACTGCCCATGTTTGGCTATTTCTGGATTGCTATATCATCATCTAGGGTCATAATTAGAGACAAAACGATTGCATTTTCCCCTCAAAGAGGTATATGAGCTTCTCAATTCATTAGACTCAGGGCATTCAGCAGCCATTGGCTGATAGCCACCTTGGTCACTATTTCTGGTACCCTGCAGCATCACTATAAATATACGTAGTTCATAGCTATTGGTGCCAACTGGGGCTAATCTGGGAGATGGGGTGAAAACCACATAGTTCACAAACCAAGACAACACATTCTGGCTTGAGTGATGCTTTCTTGGTAAAGCTACAAGAAAATCCATCCAGGTGAGGTCACATGAGCCATCCTCATGAAGCTAAACAATTTCACATGGCCTTGCAAGGCATTTGAGACAATAACCATTGGCAAATATGGGCAGAACATTTACAGCAGACATCTGCACAGAAATATTTGATATAGTCAATTTTAACACTTGCAATTTCATGACCAGTTTATTGAACTGCCCTGTGGAATTCCATGGAAAAAAAAAATAAATTTTAAAGTTTTAAATTAAGCATTACTGCTTGTTCTGTTTAAAACTGGTTTTGTTTCCCCAAAGGAAATAATTTCAAACTGAAATATGTTATTTAGGATTGAAATACAGCATTTTTGAAGAGAAGAATATACAGGCTTTCCTGACTATGTGGCCTTCCTTTGCTGGCAAACAGCACTGTTTCTCTTTTACAGGGAAGTTAAAAGAGCTGGAAACAACCATTTTTCCTATCAATGTAACCTCCATACTTCAACAGATAGAAGAGCTATAAGGTTGATTAAGGAAATAATACAAGAACTAAAAACAATGATAAAGCTTTATGGTCTATATATACCTTCACCTGGAAAGGCCTTAAAAGCATCCCATGAAATCCACAGTCCCTCAGAGATCAGTAAGAGTTGGCTATTGTCATATCTCCTTACAAAACCAGCACACAGTGAAATTGTTTAGCTGAAAAATATGAATTTCTAATCTCAGCTGTGTTGTTCATAATACCACAGGTGTTGACAAACTCTCATGGATCCACGGCAGAATCATTCAGTAAGTCCAGGAAGCCCTTGACTGGCTAATAGTAAGAATAATGTTTGGTTCAATCGATTTTGCACAGAAACTTCAGCAAATGTGATTTTCTGCAAAACAGAAGACCTGATTTTTAGGCAGCTCCTTTGCAAATAGGTGGGAGAAGAGGGAGATGCTTATTTCAGTGTTTCTGACAGGCAGAAGACAGCCCAGAAATGCCATATATTATCCTTTGTTAGGCCACTGACTACCCCTAAGGCTGAATAGAAGTCCCTGACACTGAGAAGAGCGACTGAAGACAGGCAGGGAAGTGCAGAAGACAAAACCTTCACACATCTGAGCCAGGGAGAAGAGCAAAGCACTAAACACACCCAGATGCCCCAGCCAGGGTTCAAGCCAAAGTCCAACTTACAGAATTGATATGAAGGTACAGGGGAGGGACAGAAGTGGGACATGTCCAGACGTTCCTAATATTCTCCAAGCCAATAGCCCACCACAGCCCACTTGCGAAATAATATAATGGAAAGCCGTATTAATGACATGCTGTCTTTCATTTGGATGACCAAATTGCTGTGCAGCTTCTGGATAACAAAGATGACTTCAGGAAGACAAGAGCAGTAAAGCAGCTGTACACCAGCCTTGCCTTTGAGATTACTGAGTAAAAACTCACGTTCCACATGAGCATAAACTCATCTCAGAGTGCTGAGATTCAGCGAGACTCTTCCGGACTCACCATTTCTGAAAACCTTTAAATAAAAAAGGAAATGCCTGTGTTTATGTATGTATAGCAGCATGTCTGTAATGGGTCATCAATTCAAAAATCCCTACCACTTGACTGACTTGTAGAGCACAGAGCATTGCGTTCACTAAAAGATCACCACGCATGCAAAGCTCAGCATTGGCCTCAATACCTTGTTCTGCTGTCTGGGAAACTGAGAACATGAGGCTAAATTCTGCACTCAGTTCTTATGTCACCAACTTTAGGGTGGTACCACAGAAGGGACAATTTAATCAAAACCAGTATTTTCTTACTATGAATAATTAAGACTTAAAACACATTCTGTTCTTTGTATACTGCCCACGGCTGCATGCTTGCATTGCTTCAGATTGTCAGCCTTGTCCTTACTATTTCTGGGAACTTTCTAATCAAAGGAGGTAGAAAATTCAACCCTAGCTTTTTTTTTTTTTTTTTTTTT